>JAUYWG010000060.1:11253285-11285510 GCA_034779775.1 Enteromius afrohamiltoni | reverse complement strand
AAATTAGCATATCATGAAAAGGTTCTCTAAACGAGCTATTAACCTAATCATCTGAATCAACTAATTAACTCTAAACATCTATGAACAAAAACCTCTGATAGTGTATCAATGCTACTAAAACAACACTGTTCTACATGAAGATAATTTGCACACATTTCACATGACAGAAATTTTAACTGGCGTGTTATGAAAGATAGCCTGTTTCTCTCCAGAAGTGCGTTGTGTTTTGAACAGCACAGGGAACAGGTTGATGGATTCAGAACACATGCATCTAAATGGACCTATTAGTGACAAGATTGTATGCAGGCTGTGTGTTTTACATAAACCCTGTAAGACAGAACTCTATCACATTTGGACGTTACACGCTCAGTAATTATTCTCCAGAGCACACATTTGAGTCAGGTTAGGGCTGTGATGTGACAGTAAACAATTTAAAAGGTTTTAGGACACGGGGGTTTCTGAAACTGTCCACTGGTGAGAAATATGAAGGACAAAAACATGGATATTCTAATAAATACACATTTATGTAAACTGCAAGTTCAATTATGATTTGCAAGTGCTGCACCTATGAAAAAGTGCATCATCTGGAAGGAATCACATTGTTTTTTTAAGGATGATGTGTACAAGCATAAAAAATGGGCAAATTAAAAAACATCTTTCCAAACGTTTTTACAAAAACAACAACAAAAAGTCTTCTTAGTTTTTTTTAAATTGTACTAGATTTTTAAATGTACTAGATACAAGGATATTATTAGGGATGTAACAGTATTGTAAATACCGTTGTACCGCAGTATCATTTTTTTTTTTGATAATACCGTGGTCGCATGACTCGATAAAATGATTGAGAAAAGTTCTGAGAAATGTTTGCTCAGACGAATGGAGCGAATGGGAGGTAGCAGGAACTACAATTCCCATCAGCCCAAGCGTGCCCATCATTCTTTGCGGTCTGTTGTTGTCGATACAGATCATTGTTGCCAATTTAGTGTCAACTTGTTGAGCTAGAGCTAGTTCAGAAGGCCTTATAATGCCGTCATTCAGTCACTATTTCATATTCAGGTTCCTTTTTCAAAGTTTACAGATAGATGGCTAATGTGTGTGCCATTGATATGTTCAGTGTTCATGTGAACTGTTTAATAAACACTTCTGGCACTTTTTTTGAGCCTCTTAGTTAGTTTAGTTTTTTATGTAAATGATTCAATAAATACTGTACTGTGCCATTCATACCGAGATATTACCGTACCGTGAAATTTTGATATTGTTACATCCCTAGTTATTATAGATAACAATTTTTTTTATAATTGTTAATTAATCAAATATCCAAAATTAATATATTAACATAAATAAATAAACTATAAATAAATATATAAACAAAACACTTTTAATAAAAAAATCTAAATGTGATAAGAAAATAATAACATTCAAAATATAAATAATAATTATTTTATTTTCTTTGATATTAAAATAACATTATTTTATAAATCCAAATATAATGAATATAATGCAATATAATGTGTGTCTGTGTATATATATATATATATGCATTATATGTGCGTGTGTGTTCTTTGTAAAAATATACTATATAAAAATATAGTATTTTTTACTAAATATATTATTATTATATTATATATTATTATAGAAATATAAACAAACAAATCTGAAACAAATACATGAATCTGTGTGTATTTATATATACAAATTAAATACATACAGCACAAATACATGTAGAAATATATACAAACACTATAGAAAATATATATTACAAAAAATAATAAAAGTAATCCAAAAAGTGGTCCAAAAAAAACCTTATGGAAGGTAAAGCAATTACATCTGTGACGTTGCCCGGTATGGCGCAGCTGGGGCCCCACCCTGGAGCCAGGCCTGGGGTTGGGGCTCGTATTCAAGTGCCTGGTCTTACCCCATGGGGCCCGGCCGGGCTTAGCCTGATGGAGCGACATGGGGCCATCCTCCCGTGGGCCCACCACCTGCAGAAGGGGTCAGTGCATTGTGTGTTAGGCGGTGGTCGAAGGCGGGGACCCCAATGACCCAATCCTTGGACACAGAATCTGGCTCTTGGAACATGAAATATCACCTCGCTGGAGGGGTAGGAGCCTTAGTTAGTGTGAGAGGTTGAGAGGTACCGTCTAGAGATAGTCAGGCTCACCTCCACGCACGGCTTGGGCTCTGGAACCCAACTCCTCTATAGGGGGTGGACTCTCCACTACTCTGGGGTCGCCCGCTGTGAGAGGCGGCGGGCTGGTGTGGGCTTGCTCATAGCCCCCAGCTTAGCCGTCATGTGTTGAAGTTCAGGTGAGTGTTGCTACCAGTAGCACTGCCTTCCGGTCAGTGCTAGGTCTCTCACTGTTGTCTGTGCCTACGGGCCGAATGGCAGTGCAGTGCCCGGCCTTCTAGGGGTCTCTGGGACTTCAGCACACACGTGGGTGATGCTAGTGATACCTGGAGGGGTGTGATTGGGAGGAATGGCCCTCTTGATCTGAACCTGAGTGGTGTTCTGTTGTTGTAGTTCTGTGCTAGTCACACCATATTCGAGCATAAGGGTGCCCATTAGTACACGTGGTACCAGGGAACCCTAGGGCAGAGGGCGTTGATCGACTTTTTAGTTGTTTCATCTGACCATCGGCCTTCTGAGTGGACTATGTCCTCCACCTCCATTGTCAATGCAGCTGTTTCGGAGCTGTGGCTGCAAAGTCTCCGGTGCCTGTCGTGGCAGCAACCCCCGAACCTGGTGGTGGACACCGGAAATAAGGGATGTCATCAAGCTGAAGAAGGACTCCTATCGAGCCTGGCTGGCTTGTGTGGCTCCTGAGGCAGCTGATAGGTACTGGTGGGGCAAGCAAACTGTAGCCCGGGTGGTTGCAGAGGCAAAAACTCGGGTCTGGGAGGAGTTCAGTGAGGCCATGGAGAAGGATGATCGGTCTGCCTCGGTGGAAGTAATACTTTGAGGATCTCCTCAATCCTCAAAGTACCCTTAAATCTCTGTATGCCATGGGGCTGTCTATATATATATATATATATATATTTTTTTTTTTTTTACAAAAAAAAATCTAATTTTAAACTTTCCAGTTGAATGTTATATATATAATTTACATTATTTTCTAATATTTTAATTAAAATAAACATATTTACAATAATTTCATGCATTGAACGATATGAGATTCAAGGAGGGTTTAACTTCCTAAACTACTTGATGTCCTTAATCTCTGTTATTTAAGCATTATTAGGTTGAAATCCCACTTTAAGCTTGAAGCACTGAAATGCATGTTTGGAATAATTCAGGAGATTTGGTTTCCAGCACTGGGAAAACATGATTTGCTCACTTGTGTTCACTTCCTGGACTATACTAGCAGATGTTTAGCCTCTCAGGCTTGGTATGAACACCAGAGGAAAGAGAGGGCCATTGAATCCTTCTCAAAACAAGTCATTAGCTAAACTTTGAGCCCAAGTGCCCATGGGAAGAAACCCAAGTAAAGCTCTCCAGAACCGTCTGAAAAATCTGATTGATTCATATCATGTTCTCTACTTCTAGAAGTCCATTTGCAGAGCATCACAACAAAACTCTCTTTCACAACGAGCATCTGTAGATCGTGTTTTGCTGAAATGAAAAATACTCTTTGAAGTGTGCTTTTAGCTAAATACATGATGGGAATCATCTTCAGGTCAGGATTCTCTGATCTCATATTAAACATTTGATCACAAAGATCTCTTTATAGGTTACATTTTGATCAAAGCTTTTCAACTTAAGTGCTTGTTGTGTGGTTAATTCATGGGTATCCAAAGATGCGTCATCCTTTCCAATTGCCTCTCACCACAGATACATAAATATATGAAGACAACACTAACACAAAATTACAAATGCTTCAAAGCAAAATCCCACATTTATGTGATAAGTCCCTCAGGACCACACAGAGATCACGTGGCTCAGGCGTATGAAATGACTTCACTTTATCGACATCAATTTTATATAAATCACAGATCAAATGCTGTAAAATTGGTTTGGATTATTTCCCAAAGCTGCAAGCCGTTTGGCAATGAGTGATTCCTTGCATTCTGTCATGAAGGGTTGTATTTCTACTTCAAGTCAAATAGTGTATAGGCAGGCAGTTAGATAGAACTACAGAATGAAAGACAGACAACAGAGAGATAGAAAATCTGACAGATAGATACAGTAGAATGAGAATGAGAAACAGGCCGATGGTCAACAGACAATGGTCAACATACTGTACAAACAGAGACAAAACAACAACAACAGATGAACAGAACAACAGACAGGGATAAAAAAAGCAAAGAAATAACATCAGGCAGACTGACAGACAAACTAAAAACCAACAACAGACAGATGAACAGACAGACAGACATTGTGGAATGACAGAATCGACAGAGAGAAGAAACAAACAAAAAGAAAAAAAAAACAGACAGGGAGAGAGACAGAACAAGAGACAGACAGATGGAACAACAGGTAGAATGTTTGACATCAAAAACAACATCCAGACAGACAGAGGCGACAACAATAATCCAGATCCAAGAACACTAGGGGAAAACCAGGAAACACAAACAGGGAAAACACTTCAAACAACACTCCAAGACAGTACAATGAACTGCGATAAGACTGAGACTGACTGGGGTTTAATAATTAGACTGTGGGGCGGAGACAGGAATGAAACACTATGGTAACAGACAAGGGGGCGGAGACAAGAGTTCATTGACATAAGTCCATGAATGAAAACAGACACAAAACACACAGAGTAAGTCTGACGCTGGAGTGCCAACCACAGCTTGATCGTAACAGATATATAGAATGACAGAGAGTGGCAGACTGAAAAACAGTAGGATGGAAAACGTATGGAAAGACAGATAGATGCATAACAACATGAAGACAAAGCAATAGATAGACAGACAGAATGATGAATAAAATAACAGAAAGCAATAACAACAGACAGGCAGGTGGAAAGAATGGCAGGACAGAGAACGACAGACTGATATAGAAGAGGCACATGTTTCATACACTGCCATGTGTTTTTACAATTTCTTATTAATTTCACACCTTCCCTTTGTTTTCCCATTTCACCCCATGAACCAGATCAATACTTGAAGATCTTGTAAAACGCTCCTTGATTTGCCATGTTAACACAAATGGGTTAGTCATCGAATGGGGATGCCAAAACAACAAGTCTAGAAAAAGCTACGAAGAAAGAAAAATCAAAGAAGGTAATAAGCGCAGATGAAAACAGTATTGTTCTCGGTAGAAAAGCAAAAACAAAGCACTGCTGACTGAAATAACTTTAGATCAAATACTTAGAATTGATTGGTTTCGATTAAAGCAATGAAGCATGTGATAAAATTGTCTCTTACGTACTTTCTTAAAAAAACATTTCTGGTCTTATTGTGAACGATTCATCGGCCCAAAGCGAATTCAAAGAGAAAAAAAAACTCATTGTCTTCATTATATTTTATCAAAATGTAATAACTTGTAATGGCTTACTAGACTGCCTGAGCAAGATTGTTTTAACTACTGTTGAAGGTGATTCGGCCTTTATAAAAGTAGTTATTGCAGTCCTTTTAATGGCAGCTAATGTTAATGTAAAATAAATAAGTTAATCCAAAAGGTCATGACTGTGTATGGTTGTTTATAATTAAGTCAGAAATCTCTCTCTCTCTGTAAGGATTCACCAGAAGCTTGAGGATCCATTTCCAGCTTTTATTGAAACGTATTCAGACAGGCAGAGGTCGTAATCACAGGCAACCTGTCATGATCAGCTGGATGGGCCAGCCGACTGTGTGTGTTTGTCTCGGTTTACTTTCCCCGGACTTTTATTATGAATTTGCCACTCACCTTGTCTGTTGCCATGACCACTGATATGGCTCCACCCAGTAACCTTGTTTTGAGATGTATTTAAGGTTGTCTGTGTAGCAATTCGCTAGTCATTGTTGATGTGTCCCTCAGTTTCTCGTGTGTCTAGCCATCTGTGTATCCCTTCAAGTTATCTGTGTTCGCGTCTGACCCTTGCCTGCCTGTGGATATTCACTTCAGCCTTGCCCTTCGGACGCCACGTTACTCGGATTTTTGTCTCTGCCTTGGCCTCAGATGTGTATGTCATATATATATATATATATATATATATATTCATCAGCCAAATCTCAGTTATTATATTTGTCACAATATATTGACATGTTGCTTTCATATGAGTCTTTTTAGTCTAAAATCCAATATTTGCATTCATTTATTAGTAGTATTTTACAAGCTCATTTGAACACATTCGTATGACCTCACTCGTACGATTTTGTACGTTTTGTCTAACCCCCAGGGTTGGTGTTTTTAGGGCTTGGGTTAGGTTTAGGTCATTCATACAAATCCATGCGAATTGGCCACTGGTAAAATACGTGTGGTTTAGCAGTAATTATATGAATTCATATGAGTGCGGTTGTACGAGTTAGCCACCTCGTAAAATATGTACAAACTGCGGTTCAGCGGATTCTAAGGGTTCTTTCAGTAATGAGCACTCATGCAATGTAATTACTCAAGTGTATGAGCTGATGTTTTTTGAGAATACAAATCGAAAATCTAAAAAAAAAAAATCTTTTTTTTGTTTCTGTTGCTCTGACACCTAATGGCCTCGCAAAAACACTGTTAGCCAGGCATTCATCTTGCCAGAAGTAGTCATACAGCAGTCTTTTCATTCGCATTCAGCCTTTATATCTGATTATCACTTCTTTCCCTGGCTCCCTTTTAAAAGCCCGTAATGTGTTTTGCGGGTTCCTGTGACATCTTTGTCTGGTTGGCACTCAGGGAATCGATAGAGGTGCGTAAAGGTGCAGCGGGTCACAGCGATGCGCTCAGGAACAAATACAGACAGTCAAATAGCTGACCTTTGAGAGCCATTTTGACAACAATGCAGGCCCATGCAGGAGCAGGTTTCCGTTTTGAAATAACGAGTGTTTCTAAAGATTTCACTAACAGTCTGCACTCAATATGAGGCGCTGGTTGACCTTTCACAACACGTTTGCCGTCCAAACCGGCAAATACACTCCTCTGCTCCGTGGGGTTGACTAGAAGCGAACAGACGCAGAATTAACAATGTGCCACGTCTGTGAGAAGCAGCATGCAGCACAAACACTGTGTGAAATAAGAGATCGTACCAAACAAAAGAACTGGATGATAATATGGATATTATCAGAAATACCATAATTATATTATGAGAATATTATAGCGTTTTCACATACTGCTAGCATTTTAAATGAATAAAATAAATAGTTATTAATAATAATAATAAAAATAATAGTACCAAAATGTCTTTTTTGTTTTTTTAAATTCTGTATATTTATATTTAAAAATAATTAGGAATCATAATGCATAACTGCATAAACATGTTTATGATTTAACTCAATGATTTCCCAATGGTTTATGAAATACCACGATAATATAATATAATTATGATGTTTAAAAGATATTTGCATGTGCTGTTACATACAAATTTATGTAATATATAAACGTAACATATTTTAAATTCTGAAATATATACATTTAGTGTATTTATATATCCACAATAAAAATACATGTATGCGTGTGTGTGTGTGTATACACATATTTACAAATTATTTGTTTTTATAATCATTAAATCATAACGGACAATATTACTATGGCATTCCGCATTACTTTTTGTGTTTATAATTCAAAGCATGTCATGCTATTATAGTATAAAACATCATAATTACAATCCTGAAGAGTCAACCTAGAGTCAACATTCTGAAAATAAACGTCTCCATTTTAAATTCTAAATCAGCTTTAGGGATTTAATATGGGAACATTATGGTATTTTAAGATATACCGTTATTTTAAATGATTGCCAGTTAATTTACTACAGTATTAGCATGATATTCTACAGTGATGACGAGGTAAAAGTAGAAAAACAAAACAAAACTCGGTATTACCATGGTCTAAAAGTATGGTTTTTCCCTCAATTATACCTGTCCTTTCATGATAGCGTTGTGAGAAAAGTGTAATGCAAAGACAGAGCGTTTAAACTGGAAGTGTACATATGTGCCTATATGTCCAAGAGTATATAAAAGTGAAGCAACATTACCGTAAAACAATCTGTGTGTGTGAAGATCAAACAGAAGGCCTGCAGACACAATCAACAGCACCTGACTCTCCTCGTCCTGACAGACCCTGAGCGTGTCATTCTGCACTGTTAGTAAAAATCCATTACGGCCTTGTATAAGAAAGCCGCAGGGATTCTCCAATAACACCTGTTCTTCATCCTCTGCCTCTCTTTTCCTCGCTTCTTTCTCATGCTCTTTTCAGATTAAAGCACTGCATTTGCTCTCTGGGTATGTGTTGATGTGGTACGGCTCTCGCAGAACTCATGAGCATCTCAACAGGGTGGATCTAAGAAGTTAACAAGGTAAAACACTTCAGTCTGACCTTTGAAAAGGTAAAATATACCTCGCATGGACGTGCGTCATTAAAAAGAAGTTGACTCCGAATGCGCATTTACTCACCACGCAGTGTCTCCTGGACTTGAAACGCATTTATTTTTTGGAGATATTGTGAGCAGTGTTCACGCTGCTCTTTTCCATACGATGTACTCAAACCGTAACTGGGAGCTATGACGTGAAATAAAATATATCTTATATTTATATGGGGAAAAATATATATTACTAAGAATGCATTATATATTAAATGGTAATATTACATGACATTTACATATCATTTTCAATTGTGTAACATGATACAATATAATGGTATATATTTTACATAACATTCTTTAATTTAATTCTTCCAAAAGACTACAATCGCTGTTTTTTAAAAGAAAGAATACAGACATTCATTGCATTTGCATGACAGTGATTTACGCATGGGAACGCAGTTGTTTAAATGTGTAAAAAAACTCAACTATTAACACAGTCTGGTGAATGTGTGTGGTGTGACAGGGTCATTAGCAAGTCTAAAACGAAAAGTCTGCAGTTAACAAGACTGATAATTAATTCTCAACCGTCAGTTTTTCTAATTTTACATTCCTGTGAATAATTATCTGCACATGTTATCAGTTGTTTATGGCTGTCAGTCACACCCATTTGTTTACAAGAAAATGTGTTTTTAAATAATGTTTAGTAATAATATTTTAGTCATTCACTGTAACGTATGCAACCACGCAATATTTAGCATGCTTTTAAAATACATGCTTACGATTGCTGTGAAAGGTTATAATTAGTTTCCCTCATGAAGGTCATTTGTACTATTTTATGATTACTGTATTAATATATGTGAGTGGTTGTGTGCGTTTATAATGTGGTGAAAACATCCTGGCTCAGGAAATATGACACATTGCGTATTATATATTATTGTTGTTGTTGTTATTGCTGTTGTAATATGCTTTTAAATGAAAATTGATTATAAAATTGTATTTTGATGTTTGATAATAATAATAATAATAATAATAAATATTACTGAATATGAAACATTCCATGTATAGTAAAACATACAACATACAATAAAATTATTAGTAAAATAATGATATAATAATGATTATATCTATATAATATACTTAATATTTGATTTGAGGGCCTGAAAAAGGGCTTAAAACCCCTGCTTTAGATGATGTATATTATGATTGAATTCATATCAGCAACTGGGAGAGGTTGGATCATTATAGACGGATGGCAGAGGTGATGTGGTCACAAAAACAAGGGAGGCAAACGAAGCAAGACAAAACATGTACTTGTTCACGAGGGAACAAGCTGAAACCGTCAGGGTGGCGCGCATCTGCTCTCCAACGACTGACAGTTGTCTGTTTCTATCCCACTATCTTCAGGGAAGAAGATGGAGTGATATATCTCGATATATCTCAGGCTAACCTGACCATCTGTGACACCACAAAATGCCAGAGCCGAATTGTCTTCGCTGGAGGGGAGTGTGACGCTGTGTGTGTGTGTGTGTGAGGAGCATCTGCAATCAAATCCCTGGATGTATCCGACACAAACAGCTTCCAGGGGAAACAGAGAAGACGCAGCGGATCTGCTGAGGGATGAAGATTCTATTGGCCGAGACGCTGCTGATTACTTTGGCACTTTCCAAACAACTCGTAAAGCATATTGTAGTCTATAAACAAACAACGCAATTAATAATTAACCTTCCCCAACCGAATTCACCCGCTAAAGCGAACCAGGCTCTTGAGCAGAGGCAAAGCCATTTTCCACGCTTGTTGAAAATCAGCGTTAAATCACTTCAGAAATCAATGGGCATTCCAATTGCTCACCCACAACGCACATAAACGCTGGCGATATATTACGCAGAAAAACCCATCACTGGGACTAATGAACATAAATACCGGCCACGCAAATAATGAAGTGTGGCCGTATAAATCTCGGCCTCACATGAAAGTCTGCCAAAAGAATAGACAAATATTGTCCATGTTGAAGAGGTCGGAGGAACAGATGTATTCAGCTGCTGAGCGATCGGTTGTTTGCGCGAACCGGTTTGTGATTTACCGAGACTCCAAAGAGTCATCGTCTCTCATGAACTCACTGGCGAGGTACATTTAATTAAGGCCAAACTGTCAGGGAGGGACTACATTTCTCACAGCCTTAAATGCAAAGGTAATGAGGTGATTATCACATTTTGATGGCCGGCGTGAAATATTCAACCTCGGTAACTTCGTGAAGATCAATTGAAGTCGAGGACGAAAGCTGCTCGAGAGACTAAATGAATTTTTCAAACACTCATTTGCAATAAACGTTGTGAAAAAGGAGCGCACTTGATTGCATCGAATGTGCACTTGTAGTGTACTTCAAATCTGAAGAGTGCATCACTTATTGGATGTTATGAAATGCTAATTTTGTGATTACTTACTCGTCCTTATGTTGTTGCAAACCTGCAAGACCTTCGAGAACAAAGTAAGATGTTTGTGATGAAAACCGAGAGACTTCTGGCCCTCTTTCTGACCTTTCTCAGCAAAGTCTAAATTATATTTGGCTATAGTTTAACATTATCCAGCAGAATGCATGGTGTTGTCAGTGGAAAGGAAATCTCCAAGAAAGTGCAAATTATTACTTTTAAAAATACTTTGTGGACATGTGGGGAAAGCAGTATTTATGCTGTGACCACAAATTAAAGGGTTTCTCCACACCAACATTTTGTCATTAATCAGTGTCATTCCAAACCCATGAAAGATTTGTTCGTCTTTTTTTAACACAATTTAAGATAATGTGGATGAAAACCAGGAGACTTGTGACTGTCCCATCGACTGCCAAGTAATAAATACCGTCGAGGTCCAGAAAAGTATGAAAGACATCATCAAAATAGTCCATCGGCCATCAGTGGTTCAACCGTAACATTTTAAACGACGATCACACTCTTTGTATGGAAAGAAAACAAAAATAACAATTTGGATTTGTCATTGTAATGTCACCGTAGCGCTGAACCCAAACTGCATTCGCTCTTCTGAGTGAGCCGCAACACGTCGATACATTTTATATGCGTATTTACGCTTTGATTTGAATGCTAGCAGCATATCCATGTGTGCCAGCTGACACAGAAGACGCATTTTGCATAAGGCCGTTTGACGGATATGTCAAACAACCAATCACAGTTCGTTTCGTTCAGTGTCACGTTTCGGGGCGTTGAAATGTCCCCACGACAACATAACGGCATGCAACTAGGCAGTTAGCAAAGAAAATCCCAATGAGACACTCGCTGTAAACATCGGTTTGAAGCGATGTCAGCGTCTGTTTCATGTTTGCCAACGCGGCTGATCCCCTTCTCAGCTAGGTACTTCACTCGATCTTCCATAATAGATCGGGCGATAGATCCTGGATTTCTCTTAAAGATTCTATGCCGTGAACTTCGCATATTTTTGAGAATCCAACGTTTAACTGATCTTAATAAATGGTTATTGTCACTCATGTAAACACGACAGTTTTTTTCCCACAATTTTTCCGTTTAGCCAACGTTCTGTGGGAGATTATGGTTGAACCACTGAAACTGATGACAGATGGTCTATTTTGACAATGTCTTTCATAGTGTTCTGGACCTTGACAGTGTTCATTACTCGGCAGTCAATGTGACGGCCTCTAGCCTGGTTTTCATCAAAAATATCTTAATTCATGTTCTGCATACGAACTAAACTTTACGTGTTTGGAACCGACATGGCGGTAAGTGATTAATGACCACATGTTAATTTCCGGGTGGAGTAACACGGCTTACTAATACATAAGCATGATTTACTAATTCATTCTTCATTTTAAGTAAATTGTAAAAGTTAACAATTAACAATGTACTGTTAAACTTGTTTTAAGTAAATCGATAGCATCCGTTTTCTCATTTTAGTAAATCGTGGTTAGGTTTTACTAACTCCTGCATGGTAAGAAAAAGATCTCTATTTCTGCTTTTATGATAAAAAGTATGAAATGACTATAATAGAGATGAAGCCTGTTTACAAAGAGGGAAGAATGGGCTCTGTTGGTTTTGTTGTTACCAAAACAGTTTAATGCAACTAATGGCCATAATTTGCAAATGATGGTTTTGGAAAAGTTCACTGAAAGATTATTTTGGGAACCCAAAAAGGGTTATTTTGTGGCGTCACTATAAAAACACCCTTCCTGAACCTTTATTACTAAGATTGCAAACACAATTTTACTTTTTTAGAAATGAAACAGCCAGACAAATCACTCACAAACGCCTCAAAAAGCAACAAAGTATACTTTATTTAAGTCAATTTTCAGATTCAAAAAAGTCAATTTCAAGCTGACCACCACCTCCTTTGTTGACAAAAACTGTACGCTTTTAAGAGCGTACAGCTCCAAGATTGTCATTAATTTGGATTTCAGTCAGAAATTATACATGCCACTTTTATTTCACTCTCTTTCAGAATATTTCCAATCCGTTTCTCTTTCTGAAAGAAGAGCGATTTCATTAAAACCAGCCTGAGAAAATAGTGCCAGCTGACGAAGGCCTGCTGATATCAGCAAAGGATTTCTCCCACTTCTAACAACCCTGCGCTTCCTCCCTCAGTCTAATATGAATATACGCTTTAAACTTTTGGTCTTGGAGAAAAATATAGCGTTGGAAATTACGCCACTGCCAGTACAGAACCACACCCCCACCCCCACACACTCAACCCCCATCTCTCTCGCAACCAATTAGCTCTCTTCCTTCACGTATTTTGACTCAAACCAAGGAGATATTAAAAGCTACTGCATTAGATCACTGTGCCATAATCACTTAAGCTCATTTCATAGCTGGTTTCGTCCTTTGTGTACTAATTGGAAGTGGCTGTCATGTGCAAAAGAGCGATTTGTTTAGATTTATGGCGGGAGACAACAGCCCGCGTGTCTGTGACGCCCAATAATTAGCCCAGAAGTGGCACTAGTGTCTGCGATAATCTGCCTGCACTGTCAGCAAAAGCTTTGACGCTCACAATAATGGTATTCGTGATAGTCGTCGCACCTGAAAAGTGCTAATTTAGCTTCAAAGTTCCTGTTTTTAAGCAGATCTGATAAGATGCGATGAAACAATTTCCTTAATTAAAAAAGTGCTTCGTGGTTTTACATACAAACATGGACTGTGTTGTTATATTAATGACTGAAGTATATTAATCAGTCGACACACATGCATTTTCCCATAATGCAATCTGCAGTTAGTGCCCTAACAAGTGAACCGTTACAAACTAATAAGAGATGTGATTAAGAGCAGGCTCTTTGGGAAAATACATTAAAAAAACAAAGCTGCTGTGTTGTAAATGGGCTGGAGAGAATTGGCCTGTACAGAGGACACCTGAATGTACATAATGGTCCATTTCACCACAGTATCTGCTGCTTAATTGGGCAGAAATTCCTATGTAACACTTGAAAGCAAAGTTGTGCCACTTCGAATTTCTTAGGAGTAAAAAAAGAAGAGCATAAAGAAAGTACGTTTGAATATGTCACATGGACTACACTGTAAAAAGAAATCCGTAAAATTTACGGTAAAAAAATGGCAGCTGTGGTTGCCAGTATTAAACCGTGAAAAATACAGTATCAAATTTTGTTTTGTCAATGGTTTTACGGTTTTATTTTAAATTTACAGTTAAGTACCGTAAATTCTAATAAGAAACCATAATAATTGATACAATGGTAATATGCCAGCCTATTAAAGTAGTGAAATCTGTTTTGTACATTTGAAATACTCTGATGACTACCAAGTGCAGATGGTGATGAGAAACTGACATGATGAACTAAAGTTCATCACAAGCAGCTTTTAAATAGTAATAAAATATAGAAGGTGCTCAGTGTCATTCACACAAGCACAGAACGCCATCATGGTAAGAATTGTTAAAATAAAATGGGAAATAAACATTCATTTAACAACATTACATGTAACATTCAACCCATATAAACATAACTGATGCAAAAAAACTAAAAAGAAACATCGTTATTTTAAAGAAAAAACATCAAATTCAAACAAATTTTAAAATGCAATGCAGGGAATTCTGGGAATGTCAGTTTACAGTATTTCCCTGTAAATTTGAAAGGATTTTACCATTATCTATTTAACAGGATTTTACCATAGCATTTTCACAGTTTTTTACAGTTAAATTCACAGCCATTTTTTACAGTGTACTTTAATGATGTCCTACCTGGGTCTTTCACAGGTTAGTTGCATTACTGTCTACGCAGGGTCCGAAACCTCTCCGATTTATTTGAAAATATCTTAATTTGTGTTCCAAAGTTGAACAACGCTCGTATGGGTTTGGAACGACATGAATATGAATGTTAATCCAGTTATTTACCTGTTTACAGTACATCTACATCATAGGCAGATGGTGAAGCAGCTTCAGGGTAAGGCAGTAATAATAAATGTCGCCTACAAAAAAAAAAAAAACACGCTTGGACAAATGCAGAAAGGTGGTAGTTATTTATTGCGAAGTGCATTTCAGGTATCATGGATCATGATTACACTTTGCAAAAAAACACAATTTAAATGTGTCAGTCGTTGCCGCGGTAACACAAATGTTTACATATGATATGAGGTGTAAATTACCACAGCGCTATGGAGGATGATAAGACATTCCTTTAGATTTAGCCACTAAGAAACTAGCCGACAGGCAACAGATCCTGATTAGTGATGTAATGCCACTCGTTGTGGCGTACCTTGTGCCCACATTCTCCACCATATGAACCAGTTTCTGCAGCCTTACTTTTTGTCTTCCTGTCACATCCAAAAATGCTACCGACTGGGCCTCAAATCCTGATAGCATCTTGTACAATGGAAAAAGGAACATGAAGGTCTCTGGAGATGCGCTTGGGATAAATTTGAGCTCATCCAAGCTTGTCTACAATCTGAAAAAGTCATCAAATCACAGATGTAAATCATATTTTTTGGGCTTAATATTTTACTCATCACAGTGAGGCACTTGTTCAAATACAGCACGGGTTTGAGGGAACTTAATATAATGTTTTGACACCTGATTTAACCACTAAGTTTGTGATTACATGCCCGTCACTGCGTTCAGCATATTATGTTCTCATACTTCTTGTGCAAGTGGCTGTGGAGTAAAGCGGCATCTCTGTTCTCATTGGGTTTTGTTGTTGTTGCTCTCATTTTGGGCTTTTTTTAACCTACGCTGTCATGAAATGGTCTGAAATAACAAGAACTGACAAGTAATTATACGCAGAACTCTCCTCATTCGTCTCCAATTATCCCTCAACACCTCAAGCTCAGACCAATTATTCCAAATTGTGCTGCTTTGTCTCAGATTTTCTTGTCTTATTTTGCTGAAGGAAAACATTCATTAGTGTTAATCGGTGTGTGTTTGTGCACTGGTCAATAGTACAAATATAGTTACAAAGGCTTGCTTCTGAACACATCATATTTTTTCTTTAAAAGCTTTATATATGTGTGTGTGTGTGTGTGTGTGTGTGTTAGTCGTGGTCGAGATGTAACAAATGAGTCAAACAAATAAAAACTCTCTAAAAAAAAAGTTACAATGCAAAATGTTTATATGTAAAGTGCGTGATACTAATAATAATGAAATATTGTTGCAAAGTAAAATATTTATGAAAGCAAATGAATGCATGACATATTATCTAAATATTATATTCTTAAGAATAAGCATTCATTTTAAGGCATATTTAACAAATGATTGTGTAATATTTTTGCTAAGAACCATGCAAAAGTTATGAAAATAATAAAATAAAATAAATAACCACACAGTATTTTTTTTTCATAATGCAGCATTCTTAAGAATCATGCAAAAGCACAGTTCTGATCATTTTACATCCTATAATATAATATAATATAACAATTTGATTTAATAACTTAAATATATTTCTGCAAATATATAACTTCTGATGTGTTTTCAGGGCCTACAGAAACAGCAGGCTTCTGCCCATCCATGCAGATCTGTGACATTTTTTTTTCTTCCTCTTTCTCTCTTACAAAGGTTAGGATTTGTAGTTGTGACAAGAACACTGGTCCAAGATTAGTGTACAATAACATCTAAAAGGAGTCAAATAAGACAACTTAATTTCCCTTGTGAGCATGTATGTCTCTCCATTTCCATTCTCTCCCTTTCCCCCTCTCTTTCTCTCCTTGCTGGATTATTGGATAAAAGAGTGCGACACAGCAAAACACGGGCTCCTTTTTATGAAGTCCCCGATCTAAATGTCACTGCGACCCACTGTAGCGCTGGGCTTTGTGGGTAGGCAAACACTACTGGGCGGCTGTTTTGCGCCGACTGCCGAATCTCCTCAGGATCTCGTCTGAGTGAGCAGGAAATGACAGCGAACACGATGCCGGGGACCTCGGAGAGGTCAGCGCCGACTCGTCCAACAGACTGTCTCTGACAGGACACATACATATATACACATTCACAGGCTCGAGCCAGGAGAGCAGCTGCGCGTGTAGCCGTGCCACCGCGTGACATATGCTCTCGTAAGCTCTGACTGAAGGGTACGTGGGAGACGGAGCGCCCTGTTGACTTCCTGCACAATGCCCAACAAATAACGCTAATAAGAGTGAGGACCAGGTCACAATTCATCCCAAAGATGTTCTGGGCACTGCAGGAAGTTTGAGTCATCTCACTGATTCAAATTGCAAAGCTCATTTCTACAACTTCATATCTCGGTGCTTCACAACTGTGACTATTTATGACTTGATTTCTCACAATGTGGCGATTTTATCTTGTAATTTGGACTATTTCTTGTAATTGTATGTTTATATCTCACAAAGTAGGTCCATATCTTTTATATGGGTTTATATTATAGTTTATTCTTGCTTTTGAGACTGTTTATTCCAAATGTATTTCTCTTTTTTAATAACTGCATCTATTTCATATTAAGCTTTTCACCATTGTGGCCAAACAATTTTGCAATTTGTCCATGCCTTTCCTTTGCATTCTACACTATATGAATGCCTTTTTTTTGGGAAAAATAAAATAAATAATTATCTGTCACAATGTTGTTATTATTGTTATTATTGTAATTGTTCTTATTTGTGACTTCCTCTCTCATAATTTAAACTTTTTTCTTGTAAATGTGATTTTTTTGAAGAAGTAAATAAATCTCATATATATATATATATATATATATATATATATAAAAAATCAGAAATAAAGCCATATTTTGAGCATTTGTGACATTTATTAAATAAATGTCACAAATTGAATATAAAGTCATATCTATTTTTAAATATAATTTATTTTTTAAAATTATTTATTTACTTTTTTTCCTTGTAAGTACAACTTTATTTTTCACAGTTCTGACTAGTTCTTGTATTTGTGACTGTATCTAACAACATGGGTCTATTTTTTATAATTAAATATTATAAGCCCCAGTAAGCATTTGTTTTACTAAAAAAGAAAAAAAAAATGTAAATATTGTTCATCGTACTGTATTTTTTTTTCTCTTTTTTGTTATTTTTCATATTTTTTGATATTCTATCTCATAATTAAGTGTTTTTGTTTGTTTTTGTAACATCACTCACACTTGAATTTAGATACAGAATACATCTCATGCAAAAAAAAACATTTCACACTTATCCGTTCCATTCAAACACCATGAAGTGCACAAGGACCACAAAGTCGAAAGCAAGTTTTGGCTTCACGTGTTATCCATACCCACTTTGGTCAATGCAGTGCAAGATCAACAGAAAAGGGGTCGCCCACCAAAACAAGACTTCGAGAAAAATACGCCCCTGCGACAGCAAGAGCTACATAGGCTTTGATTTATCTTGAGAGCCTACTTAAACATGCGGGCGCCAGAACACAAGCACAGTGAGGCTGCATTCAGCTGGAGGCCGAGGAAGCACTGAAAGTATCAATCGTACACTGAGCTGCCACTTAAAGTTTATTGCCATCCATATTTTTGCCAGTTAGGGAACATTAGAGATGTGAAACAGAACCCCTGTTGTTCTTCAGGCTCTTCAAGCACGGCGTGGTCCGAGGACAGAGCGGCCACTCCTGGGAGGGCGCCAGGTCTTGCGCCTTTAAGCCATAAAAGAGCGCATGACTTATGAACGTCTGGTGTTAAAGAAAGATGGAGAAAGAGAAAAGGAGATCGATATTTAGGTTGATGCAGTTGGCAGCCTTCAAACGTGGCAGCTGGAGACAGGGCCTTGGACACTTGGGGGGGTGTCAAATTTACAATGCTGAAAGCCGCGAAAATCCCCATAAACCATTGCAGCCCATTGTATTACACCCTCCCACTGCATTCCTCTTTAAAAATAAAGGTGATGGAGGATGAAGCTTGGAGCACAATAGCTAAAGGGAGAAATAGGCTGAGCTTTAAATATATCACTCTGCAGGGACAAAACTGTTGTGCCGAAGACCTCCGCAAACAGCCACACGTAAAGTCCTTCAGGAGCATATCTGAGAGGACGTGTCACAGAGAATTAATAAAACTGTCTTGAGCCGTTCAATTTTAATTAAGAGCTGGAGGGGTCTGGGGAGTGAGTTTTAAAGTTAAATGATTCCACGCCTTCTTAGCCCAGCCCAGACCTTAGCCTAACCCCAAGGACGGCCTTCACAGAAAATGCATTCTGACATGCAAATAAAACCGCCAGTCAAAGTGTGGCTTGATGCTCCAGATACGCTCCATCGTGAGTGTCTGGCAAGTTCAGGCAGATCATTTACTCTGCACCTGTATGACAATAAATATTTTTAAAACATACATTTTTCAACTTCAAGTCACATTTCTGAGCAACGAAAATTGTTCGAAATATAACATCGCAGTTATAAGATATATAAAAGTCATACTTATATAACAGTTAAGAGAGATACAGTTACATTTGCAAGAAATGAAATGTCCATCACAAACTGTAAGATATAAACCTGCATTTGAGAGATAAAGTTGGGTAACGCTTTATTTTAAGATGTCTATAATACACAGAAATTGCCTAATAAGTACTTAGTAGTTAGCTGTGTACTTAAATCCAATACAATGTACATATCATGTAACTAAGATATGGAACAGTTTGTAATTATGTAGATGTAACAGTCTGCTGCTGTTCCAGACCAACTTGATGTCACAGCAATTTATTCATATTTTACGAGGTGGCTTATCCGTACAAATTCGTACCACCTCACTCGTATGAATTCAAACGATTTCGAATTTACCTAACCCCGCCCCTAAACCTACCCATCACAGGGTTTTAGACAAATCGTAGAAAATCGTACAAGTGAGGTCGTACGAGTGAGTACGAACTAGCCCAAATTTGTCACCTCGTACGAATACCTACAAATTACGTAACCAAAAAATTGTCATATGTGTTGCAGACTTTATACAACGTAATTATAAATACAAGTACACCGACATTAGCTACTTAAAATAAAGTGTATCAAGATTGTGCTTAAGTGTAAGTAGCTGGTGTAACATATGTAACGGTAGCAGTCTGTTACATCTACATAATGGCAAATACATTGTATTTTATTTAAGTACAAAGTCTACCGCATAATTAGCTAATTACTGTGCTATGACACCTTCAAATAAAGTGTTACCTAAAGTGGCAATTGTAAGCAATAGTGGCAGCTGCGAGAGATTAAATCACATTTCGGAGAAATTAAATGGCAGTAACGAAGCATGGCAGAACAAATCACGATTGAGATGTAAATTCAACAACAGCTGCAGTTGTGAAATCATAAAAAATGAGGAATAGTTGCAGTTGAGAGAAATGCAGTTACATTTGTGAGAAACTAAATGGCAATTTCAAGTCAAAACAGTAAGACAAACTTCAAAGTCGCAATTATGAGTAACAGTAGGAATTAGTAGTTTCAATAAAAGAGGCTACAATAGCGAGAAATTAAGGGAATTTAATTGGTTGACATTTTTTTTTTTTTTCAAATACTACATAGTTGATTTTTTGTGATGGTACCTTTACCTGGCTTTATTCCTCAATGTTTTTTTGCCTTTGTTTGTAAGTGCGACTTTACAGCTATAGGACGTTATTGTGAGAGTCAGGACTGCAACTTCGAGGACATATTTGCGAAACAAAAAGTCACTACTGAATTCTTTTCAAATGTGACTATTTCTCAGAAATGCTACGTTCCTTATTTCTTAAACATATTTGCAAATGTTTATATGTAACCACCTCTTATTTTCATTCTCGTGGAAGCTAGCTTTTAGGCAATTCAGTGAAAAGCTTAAAGACTTACATTCACAAAGCTTTCGTTTGACTTTAGAAGACTTCAAATAGAAGGTATAGTGAGTAAACAATAACAGTTTCTGGTGAGCTATTGCATTAGAACGAAACGATTCCACCACTTCTTAGCGCAGATAAACGACCTTCACCAAAAATGTGTTCTGACGTGCAAATAAAACCGCAAGTCAAAGGACAGTTTGACGCTTTCAGTAGAATCCATTACGAGTGTTTAAAAGTAGCTTGGTCTCTTTCTTGAGATCATTTTCCACAGTCAAACTCACTTAGACGGGCTAAGCTGCGTTCCTTTAGCGTGCCATGTTGCGACGGCGCTATATTTAGAACAGCTGATGTATTTCCTCTATTATTTTAAGCAAAGAGACAACCATCACAGATTATATAAACACCCTCCCACTGCTTTTCAAATGCTAAAGTATATTCCTCCAAACAAATCCATAGATGTGTTAGAGGATTTGGAAATTTTGTCATCATTTACTCACATTATATGTTTTTGAAAACAAATATGGATTTTATTTCTCATTTTGAAGAATGCCCTGATCCCTGCTTTACATGAAAGCTTTAAAAAAGCATCATAAAAATGGTGCATATGATGTTTAGAAAAGGTGTTATTGACACTGACCGTAATAATTTGTCCATAAAGAAAATAAAGAACAAATACATTGTGTGGGTGTTTGGTCAGTTTTCATCAGTGCTGCATTTGCTGCTTTAGAGGCCTCATGGAGTTTTAAATGGCAATGTGTTCACAGTCTGAACAAACTGAACCGGATATTTGGTTTAGTTCAGACTGAACATCTGCGCACTAAATTGAAATAAGCTTCATCCAAGATACTGGTACATCTGTTGACTTCATCTTATGTGGGAATTATTTCGTTTTATTTGAACAACAGAAGCATTTTATTTATGATTACGGCTTTAACATACCTTTGCTCTAAATAATAAAAAAATGAGATGCACAAATGCACAACATTTTCCGTTACACTTTTTCCAGTGTTAATGTCAATGATTGGCTGCCTAGCTTATGTAAGATTTAGTGTTTGTTTTTTTATTTCATGAGAAACTGTATTTCAAGTCATTTTGTGTACATCAGTGAAGGAGCTGACTTGTGCCGTCATTTTTGTTGACAAACAATATAATGCTTCTGGCCATCCAAGATCTGGAGAAATATAGCATTGGGCTGCTTGCTCACCAATGGATGCTCTGCAGCGAATGGGTGCCGTGAGAATAAGAGTCCAAACTGCTGATGAAAACATCTCAATAATCCACAAGCTAGTCCACTCAAGTCCATCAGTTAACATCTTGAGAAGGGAAAACAAATCCACCAGGACTTTTTAACTTTACTGCTAAAATAGGAACCCCCTATCTATAATATTTCACCAATGAAATTGGTTTTGAAAATCTAAAAAAATATGTTTTTTTGATTTGATAGAATAACTGTACAGAAGACTGGAGGAAGCATTACTATGGATATGGACTCATATTTTGAATGAATAGTATAAAGTAAAAAATACAAAATCAATATACTTTTAAGGACTGGAGTGGTGCCCTGCTGAAAAACATACAGCACAGGTATGTTTCTTTAATTGTGGATTATTGATGATTTTATCAGCTGTTTGGACTCTCTGACGGCACCCATTCACATCGACTGGTGAGCAAGTGCTACATTTCTCCAAATCCTTTACCACAAAGAAACCCAGCAAATTTTCATTATTTGGGGGGACGAACTATTCCTTTTAAGAAGCTGTCATTCCACAATGATAGATTTATTCCTCAAGTCTGGAGGCGATCTAATTATAGTTCTGCAGACGGCGAGGGTGAGAGGACAGGGAGAGGTAAAGAGATAGAAAGAGGGATGTTTTTCCTCCTCGCGACAGTAATGTCATCTCCCTGCGGACTTTGAGCAAGTTGCCTCCCAGCTGAGGCGAGCCAGACAGACAGACGCAGGTCGATAATAACGGCACTAGCAACTCTCTTCCGCAACGTCGAGAAGCGCCTCTGAGAAACGCTGGAGGAAAGACGCAAGAGAATGAAGGGAAGATGTGAGAAGACTGTGGCGAAACACTTCTGTGAGGAGCTCCGACAACCTCAAACCCCATCTGTGAGTGTTAGCCTATAAACACGCTGCATCTGCCGAAAAAACACTCTTGTGTTTACATTCAACGACTCAAGAGTGCCATAGGAAGAGCGTAGGAAATCCGCTCGGCCCAGTCTGATCAGAAAAAATGGAAACTGTTCCCTCACGACACCTGCTCAAGCTCTGGCAGCTACTGGAGATAGTCAGCAAAAGACAGAATGAAAGGAGAAAATGAGGGTGACTTTGGATCCATTATGAAGCAATGCTCGGTCTCTGCTGGGAAAGATTTGGCTTGACATTTTTACATAGCAATTACAGCGTGTTTTCTTCTCTTTGATTCTTTCTCCGCGGTGCCGTCATGTGATATTGATGGCTCTGCCTCTATGCAGGGTTTAAATCAGACTGAATCTGGGGAAAACACACGCTGATGGTTTTGATTCCACTCTAATAGAAACTTAATACATTCATGAATGACAAACAAGACGCCACCTGATCTCTGGCAGCTGGAAAAGAAGACAAAAAAGCCACATCCAGTGGAACATAAAAACTCTGAAAGCTGCTATTAAAATCATTTTCAGGGTTATGCCCTTCGACTTGTGGTGCATTTGCAGATTTGGCGTGTACAGGGCGATGGTGATGCATCATCGAATATATTATTATAGGGAACAAATACAAACATTTGCTAATTGTTTTATAGATCAGATTTTCAGAGGCATATCAAAAAAAAAAAAGAAAATTAGCCCATGTGTATTTTTAAATTTGTATTTGTCTAAAAGAAGAAAGTCATACACCTAGGATGGCACAAAGGTGAGTAAAGCATGGGCTCTCACCTGTCCTCTGATTTTGATTTCTTGTAAGATTAATGATTTATTTATTACGACTTTGAAAGTGATATGCAATGCAATAATGTAAGAGACCAAATCAGATTTATTATGCAAATGTATGTATTGACAATTAATCTGAATAACAGAATGAGCTAATCATCTAAGGTGAGGTAATCATAATGTTACAATTTCATTATTCATTAAAAAAGCTCGAATGAATGCGGGAGATGGGGTAATACTAGCAAATAAATAAATGCGAGATGTGAGGTCATGTTATAATTTTTGGAAAGTAAATAAAATGCAATATTATAATATGCATATTGTTTTTAAATATTCAAATTAGAAAGATGTGGTAATTATATGAATAAATAAAGCAATATTTATTACTTATAACGTGTAATATTAAAATATTTCTAACAAAGAAAAAGGTGTGGAAATTATATTCTTTTTCAAATCAATCAATGCATGATGATTACTAGTAAACAAAATAGATAATTAAGTAAACAAACAAATAAACAAAAGATGTGTGGTACTATCACACCCTTGTCTTTGTTATACGTCACTAGTTGGTTTTGGTTTAGTTTTTGTATTTCCTGCGTTCCTTTTATGGTCTTGTTCCTGTTTTTGTTTAGTTGATTGATTAACTCATCTCTTGTGTTTATAAGCCCGTTGAGTTTTATCCTGTCTGTTGATCGTCAAGGTTACTATGTGTATGTATACCGTGTTTATGTGTCATCGCAAGGCTGAGTCTTCGCCTCGTGCTTCATGCAAACAGATACCAGCCCAGTCTCAGAGCAATAAAAATTTTTGGCTAATTCGTACAAATTCATATGACCTCACTACGAAGTCATAAAATCTTTGCAAAATCGTACGTTTTTTACGAGTTGCCAATTTGTACGAATGACCTACACCTAACCCCGCCCCTAAACCTACCCCTCACTGGGGTTTAGACAAATCGTACAAAATCGAATTTTTTTTTAAAGAAAATAAAATTCAAGATCTGGGGAAATGTTTCATTTTTTTTTATATTTCAAATAAACAAAACCGTGCGGTAACTGTGTTTTTCGAAAAAAAACAATTAATAGTTGCTTGAGATGTGATAACTATATAGTTTTTAAACAAACCAATAAAATGAGGTAAGATGCATATAATAAGTATTATAATAATACTAATTATTAATATGAATTATAAATATTATTTAAAAAACCTCATCTCCTGCAAGCCCTCTTTGACGGTATGTTTAACGTGTGATGTTTTAGCTAACACTTGATCCGCTCGGAACGAAGCCTCTGTAACACTGTGCGCTTTACTATTGTAGTACACACTAAAATGTTAAGCTAGCCTGAGGCTTTGCATCCATCCCTAGCTTCACTAGCTGCGTTGTTGTTGTTTGGCATATGCTCTGTCTGCCGCAGCTCGTGTGGGCCGAGTGGAAATTGAGTTCAGTTTAACGACTGCGTTTAACGATTGTTTTTATGCTATATAACCACCGGTTTTTATCGTCGCTTGGAAGAGACTGATACTCATGGCAAATCCGCTGGAATATAACTTTTTAGCTGAATATTTTATGTTGCATATGTTGCAGGCACCAGAATGCCAAGCGGTCCACTGGCACAAAACAAGCCATTTAATTGGCCGTCTCAAAGTTTTCCTCCGTGCGGGACCAGTCAGCTGCGGTTTAGTGGAAGCGCTCAAAAGGAAGTGTGACTCTGCTGAAAAAGGTTTGGAGAACTGATGAATACTGAAAAGGCCGCTTTTGTAAAACGCTGATGAACCAATTTCATCCCCCTCCTTGCGCAGAATATTCTTTGGCTTCCAATCCATATGATTCATAATTATTTGCATGTAGCGTTTCTGGTTACACTGAATAAAGTGCGGATTAAAACGACTCGTTCCAAATTTCCTCCAGTTTTTTGCCTGTCAAATGGAACCCCAAGGATTCAAAGCAGGAACATGATCCCTGACATATTTGAGATGCGTGGTTTTTTTTAACATTATTTATTTATTTATTTTTTAATTATCTAAACTTGTCAAGCTACTTGCCAGAATTAGCCGTGATTAAAATCCCCTGCAATTTCATACTTTGTTCTACCACGATTGTCACATTATAACACTGTTTGGGCAATTACTGCCTCTTTCACTGGGGAATTACGCTTGCATTTCATTAAAATAAGAGCTGCAGGAATAATTGTGTCTCTTTTTCTCCCCATCTTCTACTTTATTTCATCTACTCGCTGCTTCGTGTGCTTCTTTCTGTATCTGAGAAACGCTGGAGCAGAGGAACAAACGTTCTGAAGAAAACTGAAATTTGTTTGAAATGACAAAGAAACAGACACATCAAGCGTCACTGAGGGGATCCCGCATCAGCCGCAGGATTTCACTATGAGAGAAATCAAGTCTGTGTTTTGGGGAAGAGCTTGATTCACTGTAGTGCTGCTGCTGTAGTGCATAGGTTTGATTGTGGCCAAAATGTGTTGGGAAATTGGGTATGTTAAAGGGTTCTAAATCACTCATCCATCACCACATGATTGTGTCATTGACATTACTAAATGGGCCCAGGAATACTTCCAGAAACCACTGTCAGTAAGTACAATCCTCCAAGGATCTGAATGACAACTAAATCTCTATCGTGATAAAAGAAGAAAGCCATATGCAGGGGCGGATCTAGAGAATGATTCTCGGGGTGGCATTAAAATGATGAGGCCTGGCAAGCATTACTGAAGCAAGCACCCTAGCATGGTTTTTGTAGATTTAAGGAACGCTATTCTTATTGGGTGTATACACTAGGGTGCGCATTTTTACATTGTCCTATTAAAAATGAAATGAAGGCTGATGTGTAATTGACTTGAACCTGATATCTGGATTGGAAAGGATGACATGAAAACAAATTCAATATTTTTAGTGCAAGTAAAGCAAGTCACTTTATGTCCAAGTATCTCTTCTTACTGTTAGAAGTCTTTGGGTTTGAGTCGTTCACGATAGCCCCATAAGCCAAAGAACTTATAACTTCGGTCCCCGAGAAAATAAATAAAAGCCCGCCTACACTGAAAGCTGATTGGCTTATTTTGCTTAGTAAACCAATCAGGATGCGCAAGGCTTTTTTTGCCACCGCGTGCCACCCACCCCGGTAGATCCGCCCCTGGCCATATGTGATGATGGTGAAGAAGCTGTGTTGTGTCCTGAGGGTCAAGACTCATTTTAAATGGACTGTTTCAAAGTGTTCTATGGTCAAATGAGCTGAATTTGAAATCCTGGACACTTCCAGGCTAAAGAGGAGGAGATCTTCCAGTGTTATCACCATTCAGTTCATAAAACAGCATCTCTGATGGTATGGAGGTGCATAAGTGCATACGGTATGAGCAGCTTCATGTTTTGGAAGCCACTGTGAATGCTGAAAGGTATGTAACGGTTTTAGAGCAACATATGCTCCCCTCCGGATGAAGTCTATCTATCTAGGGAAGGTCTTATGGCAGGACAATACTAAACCACACACTGCAGCCACATCAACATCATGGCTTCATAGTGGAAGAGTCTGGAGCTGAACTGACCTGCTGCAGTCCAGATCTTTCACTCTTCTGATATACCACACCGTGGTAAACATGCTTCATGCCAGCTATTTTGAGACCTTTAGCAGGCATCACATTTGAAATGAACTCATTTTGCTCGTAAAATTGTAGCATGTGAATAAAGTATTGTCTCATGTGATAGGAAATTCTTTTAGATGTCTTTTCATTCAAATTTAAAAAACACTACCATGACATACTGGTGAAATAACATTATGGTTACTACCTCTCTCTCTCTCTCTCACACACACACACACACACACACTACAGCATCTGTGCTGCCAGAGACAGTTCAGGCAGCTTTGACATGGAAGCAAAACATGGCATCATGGAGACCGTGTGATTTAGCCCTTCACGTGCTGTGCTTTTGTAGACATTACACGCCGCGAGCCCACTTCCTATTTACTCATGTTCTCCCGGGAATCAGAGTGACACGTGCCTCAACACAAACACACCAGAAGAGGAGCACTTTAATATCATTACGTATATAATTACAGTTATATGTATTTATTTATTGATATGTATAAATGACATATTTTTTAGTTTTGCTTTTAACTAATCAGTTCCCCAGATTCTGAAGCAGAACATCGATCTTACATCTCTCATTTCACAAATTACTCTGGATGTGGGGCTAAAATCACAGCCGGCAGAAATAAGAGAGAAGATCTGCGTTTGCAGCTCGCCTCGTTCACTGTTAAACACTTCAGGGCCGTTTCCAATACAAAAAAAAAAAAAACAAGAGATTTTGATATAACAAAACACAAGCAAACGAAGGAAGTGAAAAAATTCCCCAGGAAGAATTTCATGCAATGATGTTTTTCTGATAGTATAGCTCCCCCTGGAGGAGCGGACGGTAATAACAGAAATGCCCCCTCCTCCTCTCTCCGTGCTGTAGAAAAGCTCTAAGCAGTCTTGTCAGTGCGTAATCACAATCTCACTAAGCAGCCTTCCTCGCTCTTTTATTACAAAATGGAAGACAGACATTCATTTGGCTACAAAAGCTAAATGCGAAAGCTGGAGCTCAGACTTTGGCTGATTACTGAGCATCGAGCTGACAGATAGACTTGAGGACCGGCTATAAACCCAGCAGGCCTCCTGGAACAAGAGGGGCAAGCAAACAATCCTCCGCTCATTTGAGGATCAATATACACAGACGCCCCCAAATCCTCCATCACTAATGAGCAACGAAATGCTACGAAAACCTGCTTCCTGACATGTGTGCTCACATAAACGTGTCTTGAGAATGGCCTGATGACAATAATAACTGGGAAATGTGCTGAAATATATTTATGTTACTTTCATACTGCTTAAGAAAGATTCATGCTGAACATATAGAAATATATATATATATATATATATATATATATATATACATACATATATATATATATAATCATTATTATTATTTATTTATTTTTGTCATTTTGGCCTAAAATTATGGGAAAAAAAAGGGTCCAAATGTAAAAAGATTAAAAATCATAAATAAGAATTAACATAAAATTAATAATAATAATAATAATAAATAAAATCATTAAATGAATGAATAAATATATATAGAATATCTTTTTCTTTGTGCATCAGCCATATATATATATATGTGTGTGTGTATTTTGTGACAATGTATTAATTCTATATTTATATGCAGATAATTAATGTTTGTCTACTGCAAAAAGAAAGACAAATATGAAAATAATAATAACTTGTCTGACTACAATTTCTAACTAAAACATCTAAAAACACCTAAAATATCAATGAATCAGTTTGTTTGTTTGTTAATAAATAATAACAATTGTTGTTGTTGTTGTTATTGTGGTTGTTGTTTAAAAATCAAAATGACTTTAAATCTTAAATCACAGAATAAAATAAATAAAAAAAATAAATAAATAAAAAAAAAAAAGTTAATCACAGAATTAATCACTTGATCTTTTATGTATTAAATAAACAGCACATCAGCAGTCAGCTGCTCTTGTTGGGAACACGTCAAGAGGACTTCTTACTGCAATATTTATAGCTTTTAACCACTTTGAGGTGCTAGCACATGTAAAATATTCATCTCAGTTCTCTTAATTGTTATTTATTATTCACAACTGGTAATTGTAGCACCACACAGAAAGGCGTGAGCGTTGAATGTAGAAATGGTCTTAACTCAGCGGCTGGCCATCAACGCTGACACTAAGCGCTTCAATAAAGCACAACCTTGATTCACCGATGCCCAGGACACGTTAAAGTTTTCTCAGGTTGAATCTGGCTCGTAAACATCCGTGACAAGCTCGCCGCTGAAGTGATGCTCTCATGAGGTCAATGGCATCTTTTTATTGCTTTGTTAAGTTTAATGTTTGCATTGTAA
This sequence comes from Enteromius afrohamiltoni, assembly GCA_034779775.1. Lineage (NCBI taxonomy): Eukaryota > Metazoa > Chordata > Actinopteri > Cypriniformes > Cyprinidae > Enteromius > Enteromius afrohamiltoni. Next base: position 11,256,061 of record JAUYWG010000060.1, on the reverse strand, counting down.
AGCTGGAAATATCTAATAAAATCTGGGAGCAGACAGAGTGATACCCCTCTCAACCTTGTATGTGGTGTGGAAACCGACGGCCTGTTCATCTGCGATTGGGTTTCTATGAACAAGTATCCGTGCTGAACTGGCCTGCAGGAAACCCCCCTTAATATAAATTTAACTGATTCTCTCATATTCCACTTCCTCTGTATACGTTTACCGCAATACATCCTTCAAAACACAGGTGACATGATGCCAGCATGCGTGTCTGCTATTATTTGGAAGTGTCTACTAGACATTATAAATGAGTTATACCAACCGATAGGATTTACAGCTTTACAGTGCTGATGACATAATATTTAGATTTTCTTTTTTTTTTTTTTTTCTGGTGGCAATAGTATTTAAATATGCTTTGAGCGAAGAATTGAAGGAAAGAAAACAAAAACAAAAAACATATAAAACAAAAATAAAAGCAAAACAGAAACAAAACAACGAAACTATGCAAAACAAAAGGAAATTAAAAACAAATATAAAAAAAAACAATGTAAAAAAGCAAAATAGTATTTCACAAGAACTCAAACAAAACAAACAACAAAACATAAAAATAGAAAAGAAAAAAAAGAACTTAAAACAAATCAAAAACAAAATAGAACAAAAAATACAATGTAAAAAGTATAAAAAGAAGAACTGAAACAAAGAAAAAAAACTTGAAATATATAAAAAAGAAAGAAGATGTAAAGCAAACAAACAAAAAACATTAAATTCGAAGTAAAACAAAAACTGAAACAAACAAAAACAATAAAAAACAAATGAAGAAGTGAAAAAATAATTAATTAAATGAATAAAAACAAAAATATGCAAACAAAGACAAAAAAGAAATAGAAAAAAAACATACATTTAAAAAAAACTGAAACAAAACAAAAACAATAAAAAACAAATGAAGAAATGAAAAAAAATAATTAATTAAATTAATAAAGACACAAACCTACAAACAAGAACAAAAAAAGAAATAACAACATAAAATAAAACAGAAAAATCATATACACAAAAAGACCTGAAACAGAATAAAAACAAGAAAAACCAACTGTAGAAAAAAATGAACAAGAAAATGTAAAACAAACAAACAAAAGAAAAAAAGAGAACCAATCAAAAACTAAAAGGAAAACAAAGAAAAGGGTAAACAAGTTAGCAGATGGACAAATACAATTCACATAAAGTAAAATAAAATATAGAAGTGACCTTCAGTTTCTCTCTACCTGCAGTACCTGTCTGTGTAGTTAACGTCTGTCTGGGTTTCTATCAACTGTCTCTACTCAAGTTCTCCTCTCAGTTCTGGCCTTTGTCAGGTATTGTGCATGTTTCGTGCTGTTTGGATGTTATCTTCCTCTGCCCGATTGTCATTAAAAGCATTGCACGAGACTGTTAAGGACACTTAAGTGATCATTTCAAAATGGAAACGTCGAAGACGTCGGTTTCTACAATCCTGTCACATTGCGTTCTCCTCTAAGAGACGGTTTAGTAATGCACATCCTTTTGCATCGCTCTCTCTGTCTCTCTGGATTTAGAATCAGCTTCTGAAGAGCCAGTGTCTTTGACTCGGATATAAAGCAGGTCATTGGGCAGGCAGCTACATGGTTAGTTCTGCAGAAGGGTTTCGCTTCAAATGCTGGGGGTGGGAAATGTCATGACGGCGAACGGATGGTTTTCAGAGCTGCCAACCAGGCTTTAGGAGCAGTGGACCAAGAGGAGACACAGAGGACCCCGGCCCTCCTTCTAATTAACTATTTAACACCTCAGATTAAGAAAACAGTGAATTATTGAAAGGGCACAGCAGAAAGCCACACTGTACTGTAAAAGAGCTGAATGTGTCGCAGCATGTTAAACGCCTTGAGAAATGAGCCAGCGCTGCGCCAGGATGGAATATGTAATATGCAATAAATTAAATACAACCAGCTATCAAAAAGACAAGAAATCACTTACAAAGAATTACAAAGAATGATTTTTTATATAAAACCTCACGGCATGGACATGCAGAGCAGCCGCTCTCATTCACTTTTACGAATTAATGTCATGTGGTGTGACCCAACAAAGGCCAAAATGGCTATTAAGAAGTATGGAGTTAAAGAAAATTGAATATGATTAAATTTAAAAACTAAATTATGTAAAATTTATGTAAAATTAAAATCAAATTTAAATGATCTAAAAAATAAAATAAAATAAAATAAAATGTGTACAAATAACATTTGAAAGGTAAAACATAAAATAAATAAGAAATAAAACATGTAAAAAAAAATATGGAAAAAATAAATAAGTAAAAATGAAATAAAAAAGAAAAAAAAAATATGTGTAAAAAAAGAAAGAAGTGATATGGTGAGCACGTTTTATTATTTGTATTCAGATAATATAATTACATACTAATGTACCCTGTTATCAGAACAGATCTGTCACCCATTATTTAAACAGCACTGACTTAAATAAAGTCTGTGACTTTCCCATCATGCCCACACCAGATGAAAAAAGAGGCTACACAGAGGTTGTTGATTCGATATGAAATATTATTGTGTTGCCTAAAATGTATTTTGCAGCAGAGATGAAGCTGATTTTGCACATCAATGCTTTTGTATTATGAGGCAGACGGAAATCATACCTGAGCTGTATCTGTTTGTGGCAGGAGAATGGCCAGAATGTGCTGATCTATTTGCAACATGGGAACGATTAGCATTGCATCTTCCCACAAATGATAAACATATAAAAGCAAAAGGCACAAAAAAAAAATTAAAAAAAAAAAAAAAAT
>JAUYWG010000060.1:11231510-11246777 GCA_034779775.1 Enteromius afrohamiltoni | reverse complement strand
GGGTCCAGTTCTCCTCTGACCGGACGCCCAGCACCTAATTTCCAGTTCAATTTAAACACGTAGGATTGTGTAAGGACTTATAGTGTGTGTGTTAGCAACTAGAAAATGTGTTATGTGTTTGAAACAGTCAACTCTGTTACTGTCAACGCTGTTACTTGTTAGAGTTAGTTTGAACTGGTTTAAGCTGGTTCTGAACAGAAACTAGTTGCTTAGGACCAGCACATAAACAGCTAATGACCAGCTTAAACCAGTTCAAAAATGCTTCATAACATACCTAACCAGCATATACTCTTTTTTTTTCTTTTCTCAACAGGGCAGGACAGGATGACCTATCAATACAACTCTTTTTTTCCCCATAACTCATTATTAATAATGCATCCATTAAAATCTGATTACAAACAAGAGCAAACAACTGACAGGTGGTCACCCTACCAAGTCGGCACACCTTTAATTATGCAGAACTTTAAGGCTTAATATAATTTAAACGGATGAGTCATAATAAAAAAATCCCTCACAATTGTCATGTGTAACGCCCCGGACTGTGTTTGTGTTTGTTTTCTTCTCCCCATGTGCTCTGTCTCCGTATGACCCAGTTTCAGTTTATTATCAATTGTGTCCAGGTGTGTCTCGTTTAGTTTATTGCCAGCCTTATTTAAAGTCTGTTTAATTTCGTCTCTGTGTCGGATTATTGAATGTGTCTATGTGTTGTGTGCCAACCGTTCTGCCTGTCTGTAAACTTTGTGAGAATTAAAAAGTTGTTATTTGGAGAGTTTTGAGTTTTGGCTCATGCTTCCGCACCAGGACCGTGACAGAATAATCCGACCTAAAAGAAACAGTGAGCGGGGTGCCACCACTCGTTTTATTTTCCGTGTTTTTTGTCAGTGTTTATTTTATTTTTTGACCTTTCCTTCATGGATACCATATATAACTCTGACTATTTCCTCCTCCTGCTGGAACAGGGGGAGAAATCGCTCGAGCACTTCGCTGCCTTTGTGGCGTGGACACTGGCGAGGAATGGATCATCATTCACCATCTGTCGCTTGGAAGAGCTCGCCAGTGCCACTCCCGACCCAGAGCCCGAGCCCACCGATAATGGAGATTTAGTGCCCGACATGACCGACGAGCCATCACCAACAGGAGCGACAGAGTTGAGGCCCTCCGATGCCTACACTGGGCATGGAAAATCTCCATCGGCGTCGTGGCTGGAGGATCCCTCTGCTACACCTCCAGCCTCAGAGTCCCGGACTCCGCCTCGTCCCTCCACCACGACACCTAGCTCCCTCCTCTCCACCGTGGCCCTTCTGTTCATCGGCTCCGCCGGCTCCATGGTCCCGTTGTTGCTTGCGTTACAATAAATTTTTAGTCCGCAAGACATTAACAATTAAACAATCCTGCAGGTAAGTTCTATTTCCTGTTCGTGGTCAGTGATGTGTGGTGTCACTCATCATCTATCTCTCGCTGGTGGAACTTTGTATTTTGTAATGCGCCATGATTTCAGCCTATGAGCTTGATGTCCGAGACCATAAGCCCCGCCCCGGTTTGCTGAAAGCCCTAGCGCGCACTGGCCAGTGGAAAAGCAGCAAGTGGGTGAAGATGGCAGATGGCAGTACATTCGTGAGATGGACGTATGCAAATAACTTCGATTTTGTCAGAGAGAAGGATAAGAAGAACATTACTGTCAAATGCAACCTTTGTGTAAAACCGAGAGAATTATTGATGTCAAGAAATAGCTCTAGCAATTTAAAAAAACATCTTGAGCGGTGCCATGCAACCACTTCACTTACTGAGAAGAGAAAGAAAACAGAGGACGAGAGTAATAAGCCAAAGCAACAGAAGTTTCTTGTATTGTCTTGAGCCTTCAGTTTGCCATTTATAAACTATATTGTTAGTACCCTGGATAGACCACAGTCATTATGCTACATGCAGAACAATTTTGTCATTATAGAATGCAGTTATTTTGGTGAAAGTAACTCAGAATTAATACAGGAGTCATGTAACGTATTACAATTCTGAGACAGTAATATTGAATGGTAAGGGATTACTTTTAAATAACATTAACAAGTAATCTGTAATTTATTACAGTTTGGAAGTAACTTGCACAACACTGGTAATATGCCTATCTCTAATATTGTGGTATGTATGTATTTATGTCTCAGATCTCTACTTCAGTGTATATCTGTAATCATCCACCAGTGTTCTTAATTATAATGTAGTCAAACTTAATTATGAGCAGCAGTAATACTGATACTTGCATTAGCATCTTATTTAAGAAGAAGACAAAGAAAAAGAATTAGCTTGAAAAGCAGTAAGGTTGCCATTTTTTAATGCTTGTGCCTCTTAAAATTTGTCCTTGTGCCCATCTGGCACAAGCCCACATTACCCATCAGCCCTGAGAGACCAAGGATCCTGCCTGAGCAATTCAGCCTGCCATAAGTTGTGGATAAATATCAGTTGGACGCTAAAAAAGAGCTCCCTTATCCATAACGCAGGCCCACAAGATCCCATCTATCCTGTAAATGGCTTTGTTTGTGACCAACTTGAGATTCACGTCTCAGTCGGGCCTGCATTGTGCCTGACCCATGGCCCATTGGGATCTGCAGTTTGTTTGGCCGCTGGCCAATTACTACAGTATGTCCTATCCAAGACCTCATTGGGACTGTGAGATGATGCATCACACTCGCTCTCCAGTGCTGATTCAGGCTCTTCGTCTTGAAAGATCCAAAAACAAATGGCTGCGTATTAAATTTGGATGACCTCTTTGGGATTGTCCATTTTATTATTTTTTTTCCCCTTCTTCAACCCTAATATCAGCAAAAAGTATTTTCCAAAAGATCCTCAAAACCCTGTCTGGCAGCTGATGTCGCTTTTTTTTAATGGCGGTCTGCCAGCGTATACATTAATGCATGTACAAATCAGACAGACCCTGCAGTTGTCAGAAGCAATCTCTGTCTACAGCTGATGGGATCCGAAGTAGGCAGAGTGAGGACACTGTCTTTCTTGGTCTGTTGCAGAAGTGTGGGAACAACAATTTCAATGGAAGCTAATCACTTAAACTATTAACCTTTCTGGACACCGAGTGAACAGGGTAAACCAAGAACCTAGAAGTTAAATTGGAAGAAGAAACAAACGCCCAAGATCTGACGACTTGAGAAAAAGTGTGGGCCGGTGGTGTAGGTGTACCGTAAAGCTGGTCATAAAACTGTTTGAATCTCACGTGGGTATGTTGTAATTTCAAGAAATTCAGAAGAAGGAAAGGATGAGCAGTTTCTTGTGGGAGGTTTGTGGGAAAAGCAGGGCTCATTACAGTCTCATGGTAGTAATTATAGTAACTCTGTTTATGGTGTGTCCAGATGGCTTCTTCTGTAATGTTTCTAAAGTTTAACTTTTCAGTTAAAATCTGTCGCTGCTTGGGAGTGCCAGATTTGGAAGTGTATCATCTCGTTTGAATTGTTTCTATTCAACAGGCCTGGGTTGTGATTCTATTCGAATGACGCAGACACCATCTTTTACGAATTTTCACACAGGTGTGAAGCACCTTCCCTCATTACCTGGCTCTTTTAGAAAGTGCAGGTGTTACACAAAGGCATGACTGCATGTAATAATTGCATTTTTTCTGCTTGGGATGACGGCCCTTATTCACAAGAATGTGTTTAATCCAGTGAAAAGCCAGACGGTCTGTGAGTTGTTTCACTAAATGGATGCTGCAGACTGAGGAATAACAGGTGTACAAATATCTTTGGCTCTTTGAAATACAGCTGAGCAAGAAGAGGGAATAGCTGGAGACCAAATGCTAGAACATTCCTTGATAATTACTGGAGGTATGCCAGAAACACAGTCATCTGAGCATTGGTTTTCTTCTGGTATCAACGTCCGTCTGGGATGATCCAATATATTGGATCCAATATATCGAATATATATATATATATATATATATATATCTTTACAGGATAAAAAAAACCCTTAAAAACTACTGCAAAAACAAATACGCCAAATTTCGATTACCCAACCCAACCGTAGTAGCGTCCAGGCCGGTCTCGGCGCCGCCATGTTGAATGAGGCAACAGGCGAGGGGAGGGGGAACACAAGCAAGGAGGCGGGGGCGAGCACAGCACAGAGAAGGCAAACAAGCAAAGTGGCGAAAATTATATATAAACATTATATTGATTATATACGATATGTCAAAATTCATATAGATCTCGATATATTTTAAATATCGAAATATCGCCAACCCCTAGTAAACAGGTTACAAATCTTTCAACAGGTCTTGAGAACACTGGATCTTTCAAGAGCCATTCTGAAAGTGTTCAAGTCAGGAGTGCAAATGGTCACATATGGAGTGAAATCTCGTCTTGACTTATATTGGCTTGAATTATGTATTTTATGAAGCTATGATAATAATTCAGTTTTTCTCCAACAATTATTTGCCAATTCTTCTTCTCTTCATCATTTTGGAGAGCACCCCAGACCGTAATCATGCGCATACTGAACATAAACAGAGCTGATTACATTGATGGTGTTCTAGGGTATTCTCCAAAAAGGCAGAAGACAGTAAATCAGGGAAAAAGTATTCTTGTAGCTTTGAACCTCTGATATCACATGGACTACTTTACCGATATCCTTGCTACATTTCTGTTACTTCATTAAAGTGATCGCGGTAATATCCTTGCTGTCTTTGAGAGGGTCAGAGAGCTCTCGGATTCCATCAAACTAAATCTTAACCCTTTCACATGTGAGTTTAAAGTATTGTAGCTGAGCCCCCAGAGTGGGTTTTTTTAGGCGACCATTAACTTTTTAGCTTTATTGTTTCCATGGCAACATTCCATACTTGTCATGTGATGTACACCGGTGTGACTGTACGCTCCAGGGACCAGCCAAGCCTGATTACACCGGTGTGATAGTATGCATGAAAGGGTTAATTCATGTTCCAAAGACTAGCAAAGTTCTTCTGGGTTTGGAGCAACATGAATGTGAGTAATTAATGACAGAATTAAAATTTTCCGGGTGAACTAACATTTTAAGCCTTCCAAAGATGACCAAACTTATGAATGTCACCTGGATCAACCTAAAAGTTTTTAGTGTGATACTGTATGAACTATTTTTGCCGGATTTTATAGCTGATTTGAACAACAAAGGGGTCATAACACAAGTCATAACTTTTATAAAGAATACCTCTTTGGTTTTAAGACTTTAATCATTGAAACTTTTTAGATCTTCTTTATGCACCAAGAGCTTGTAAGACTCTAAAGAGAATTTGAAATTGCATCATATGGCCGCTTAATACATTTGAAAAACTAATTAGTTCTAGAGATTTCAGTCTTTCCACAGTTATGAGAAACTGCACTCGTTTCACCTACATGAAGTCATTTCCAATGGATGAAAGGTGAACTGACCAGCTTTAGAGGGACCTTCTCCTCCCCTCTTCAAAGTGGTCACTGGAGACACATTCGAGACGAAAGTTAATGCCAGATATAAAGAGCAATCTGGCTTGGTTGACCGCTTATGGTCAGAGGCCAGTTGCATAACCTTAGCCTCCATGTTAAGACAGTGTCTTAAGAGCTGACCAACTGGCAGTTAGCCAAGAGTAAGTTGTTTTATTTTTTGGATTCAACTTAGCTTTTTTAAATTCAGTTAAGCTATGACCATTCTTAAAGAAAAACATTAACTAACTTTTAAGACCAGCCTTAACCCTTTATGCAACCCCAGATCACCCAATGGGGGTGTTAACACCAGGTGTAAAGGCGGCTATGAGTCCTCAGACATTGGCTTAAACTGTCATATCATAGACTGCGATAACATAGAGAACCGCTTAATAAAGTACTGGTCCTGTTCACAAGAGAAAACAAAAACTGCTGTACTTTCTGCTCGAAGATTGGAATGCTCCTAAGCACTACTTTGGGGACAGTCAACACACATAATGCCTGCTGACATTTTCGCTGGTTTATCCGACTTGCCTCTCGCACTCTACTACTAGCAAAAATCACCTCAGTTCAGAGGACTGGCAAATTATACCAAAACTTCCAATATTTGGAAGAATGGCATTATACCATTGGAACCACCGTAGAGACCATAGACCCTCTCTTCCTACATACCTGCAGCGCTGTAATGGCTTGTGACAGCTGGCACGTCGCAGTTCAATATGATGATGTTTGGGACTAAACGCCATCCCTGAGATGCTGCAGTGTGCAGGAACAAAATATTCATGGCATGCCAACTCCATTTGCCGTTCCATCAAGAACTATGGGGAGGTAGTCAACAGTGTCCCCAGCAAAAGATGACTGTCAAAGTAAGACTCAAGAAATGACTACTTTGTCTGGTAAATAAGTACTGGAACTACATTTGTTGTGTCGAAAAGTACATAGCAGTGCTTGAAAGGCAGCAAAAGACAGTTGCTTAGATTGGATAGAAAAAGAAAGCTAATCAGTATGCAAATATCACTGTCTTGAATGAATGCAAGTTAATCTTGTATATTGTCCCTGTTGAAAAAAAAAAAGAAAAACGCATATGCTGGTTACCCTGATAGCACACTTACATCTAGGAGATGTCTATTTACATCTGCAAGATGTATTATTTAGGCTGTTTGCTCATATCCATGTCAAATCTAAAATGCTGGTTTCAGAAGGTGTAGAGATTGTTAGCATGCCGCTAAGCTCATAGCACAAAACCCAACAAAAAGCATAAATACATACAATAGAACACAAATACAGCATGAAACTACTCGCATTAAGATATTTTTATCAATATTCTTCAGTGCGGTGCTCAAAAAATCTATGCAGCTCGGTGTTAGCACAGTTCACTAACAGTTAGCTGTCTTATTAAGTATGCAAATGATATGGTGTACAACTGCTGTTAGTGTTGTTTTTGTTGCCACCTAAAATGCCTTTTCTGTTCAAAAGTGTTTAACTTTCAGACTTCATGTATGCCAACTCTTGATTTGCTAAAACATTTGAAATAGCGGTTGAAATATCGCGTACAATACAGTATATGTTTGTTTTAGGTGAATCAAGTGTGAGGAACTGCAAGACAAAGATATACATGCTAAAACTGGTAGCTGGCTTTCTGTCTGTCTGTATCCAATAACGAGCACCACAAAACAGGCCAGAGCAGGCCAGGTGCATTGTCACTCTCACTTAAACTATAATAAGCAAACCAAATCTCAGATGAACGTTACCAAGATTCGCCCTGAAAAGCTTACAAAAATGCGGGGAGGGTTTGTGGATTAGCATGCTAAATGCAGACTCTGCAAAGTTCATCCTGGGTAAGATTTCTGCTTGTTCAAGCTTCCATTAAAAATGCATTCTTGAACTTCAGACTGGGTAAGAACTCGAAATTGTCTGAAGGAAGAGTGTACTGTAGCTCATAGATGAGCGTGTGTGTGTGCTCCCGTTTAAACACTCAAAGGCTGCTTTATCAAAAAAAAAAAAACTTGACTCTGTAATTAATCCAGTACTGGATTGCCTAAGCACATCAAAGCACACCTCGTCAAGCTATATATTGCTTATACAACTTCAAAGCAAAGGTATACAACAGTTACATATGAGTTACATTATGAGTAATAATACTTAAAAAAAAAAAAGCTTCAGCATCTTAAAAAGTTAGAGAAGATGAAAGACCGAATTTAATGAAGCAGTAACAGAAATTACGCCATATTTGCACAGAATAGCCTTTTGTGACATATTTTATTTTACATATAAAGGTCAAAATATATACCATTTCCAATCTAACAGACCTCATACTTCATAGGACTCCTTATATTTAAAAACCTACATATACAGCCTGTATTTATAGAAATGGCTACAGCTTGGTACTATTTTTAGCCCTAGTCCAAGAATTAGGATTTTGTTAATAGTCTGAGCCCTAAAAGGTGTAACAAAAGCGCCCCCTCCTGGACATGAAGTGGATTACATCTCCTCATTTATTGAATGAGAGATTCTTAAATGAATGGTACTCAGCCTACAAGCACTTAAGCCATATATATATATATATATATATAAATAATTTTAATTTTGTATTACTAAGCTCTAAGTATCCAAATACTTTAATAATCTAATAATCATTTTTGGGGGGAATGTTGTAGATCTATATATGAAAAATATTTTATATTATTTTATTTTTTACACTCTGGCTAAGCACTAAATATCCAGTCTTAAGTAACAAAAAAAAAAAAAAAAAAACATCTTTTGAGAACGTTTTGCATCTGTATTAATGCTCTTATGTTCTTCGCTGCCTAAAATGATCCAGTGATTTCTGTGCTACTTTAAAAAATGTCAAATAATAAATGACCCATTTCTAAAGGTTACCTTAAATGCGTGTTTCCTTCAGCTTTGTGAAGTTCATTTATCAGATACAGCGGCCAGAATGAACGCAACTGTCACATCTGCCACGAAATCTTAGGATTAAGATCCTTGTGCAAACATAATGAACAACACGCCAGTCAAACTTCAACAGAAAACAAGCAGCATAGATCAATACAATCATTTTCAACCACGGTCTGCATTTAGAACAGGTACGAGAGAGCGCGTTTGAACAATGGACTATCGATTTGGTGTCGGCCTAATACATCCTTCGGCTTATGAAAGTAAGCAGAAGCATTTGAAGATTTGACTTTTTCTGAATTCCAGGGGTCTCCCAAACCCTTAGGCAGATCACAGAAAGCTCTCAAAGCTGTAATGGCCTGCTCTTGATATGACGCTGATTCATGGTTTTCCAAATAGAGCTGCAGGTTTTTACTCGCTGACAGTTTATTTGAGCGAGAGCGAGTGAAATCTGCTCTTGGGTCTCGATCCGCACCAAGTGGATATTCTTCTTGTCAATATTCCTGTCTCTGTAAATTACGAAGCTGAAGTCCTATTTCGCTGAAGTCTTCTTTTCAACACAGAGAAGGCTAAACTTTATTCTAAGATGCAGGCTTGCAGCACATACCCTTTTTTGTCATCTCATCCTCTGTCGCCAAATATAATTATAATTAAAGTACCCCTGTGATTTTAAAATGAATATTTCTATAATTAAATATCACATTTGCATGTTCATAATGGTCACGTGACATGCAAATAAACATATATAAATATTTATATAATATATATACGTGATTCTATATTTGTGGATACATTTGGTGTCTGTTACCGTCAAACTCTGTTCCCGTGGCAGAGTAACAGTGCTGACAATAGTGACATTTTTATAAAATATTTCTTTAAAACCTCCACTTACTGGCATGAATGCTAAGAACACATGACACTAATAAAACATAAAAACATGATTAAAAGAGCTTTAAATAACTCAATGTCAGTAATGCATTCTGTTTTGTGGTAACAGAGTTGACATTCAACAAATTATGTTTTTAGATGAAAATATTTTCTCAGAGAGAGCACATACACTTTTCAGATCTTATCATTGAGTGAAAGTGACATCATTTCCTGTAACTTACACAATTCTGAGAGAGAATTCCACCGATTTAAAGGCAAAATATGGTATAGTAAGGGGTATAAAAGCGGCGCCAAAGGGTCCTGACCAGGCGTCAATATGTGACGAGTGAGTGAGACAGTGTTGATAAAACACTAATTGAAAAAAAAAACTATTTGAAAAAAAAAAAGCAGAAAAAATAAGGACTTTGGACACCAAACGTACACTGTAAAAAATGGCTGTGAATTTAACGGTAAAAAACTGTGAAAATGCTACGGTAAAAACCTGTTAAATAGATAATGGTAAATTCCCGTCAAATATACAGGGAAACACCGTAAACATTCCCAGAATTCCCTGCATTGCATTTTAAATTTTGTTTGAATTTGATGTTTTTTCTTTAAAATAACGATGTTTCTTTTTAGTTTTTTTGCATCAGTTATGTTTATATGGGTTGAATGTTACATGTAATGTTGTTAAATGAATGTTTATTTCCCATTTTATTTTAACAATTCTTACCATGATGGCGTTCTGTGCTTGTGTGAATGACACTGAGCACCTTCTATATTTTATTACTATTTAAAAGCTGCTTGTGATGAACTTTGGTTCATCATGTCAGTTTCTCATCACCATCTGCACTTGGTAGTCATCAGAGTATTACAAATGTACAAAACAGATTTCACTACTTTAATAGGCTGGCATATTACCATTGTATCAATTATTATGGTTTCTAGAATTTACGGTATTTAACTGTAAATTTAAAATAAAACCATAAAACCATTGACAAAAATTTTTTTGATACCGTATTTTTCACAGTTTTATACTGGCAACCACAGCTGCCGTTTTTTACCGTAAATTTTACGGATTTCTTTTTACAGTGTAGTAGGAAGCAGGGGCGGACTTACCCACTAGACTGCTTTGGGTCCCCACTATGCTTTTCATACACGAGATGCGCATTAATGGCGCAGTTAAAACACAGATATGTTGCTTCTCTAAGGCCCGTTTACACTAATCCGGCATTCTCCACCCTCCACCCAACGCTGCAGACCCTGTTTGAAAACTCTGGGGTAGGTTTAACACCAGTGTAAACCAGGATCGTTTTCATTTGGTGCCTACTTTTACATGCAAGCACAGCTATTGCCATTATTATTATTTTATTTATATAAATCAGAATTTTTGTGCGGGTTATCATCTTGGAATTTAGATACAGGTAGATCACAATACAGCATGTATCTAACCTAATCAGGTTTGTGTCATTAAATACAAAACAATTTAGACTTCTGACTACGTCTTGCATCTCAACTGTGAGTTCAATTGCTATTTTTTGTCTTTTTCCTCGGGAACCACTGCTCTGCACATTTTCAATGTCTTCCTTATCTGACATACTGATTTGAGGTCATGGAGCGCTTTCTTCTCTTCAATGAGCTTGATGACCTGAATCAGGTGTTAAAATTAGGGAGACATACAAAATGTGCAGAGCTGTGGGTCCCCAGGAACAAGTTTAAAAACCACTTGTCTACAACATTTTAATGAAAGAATCCCACAATAATAGGAAAAATGTAGAAACACTGGACATAACTATGTGGCACCAATGTGCAGCTGCAACTAACACAACAAAAAAGGTTGATCTAAGTAAATCATGCCTATATTTGCCTAAGGCTTGTATGAAAATGACTTCATTCATGATGCAGAAAATCCCACCAAAGTCGGAACAAAATAACTAGCAGGCCTCTCAAAATGCTTTACTGTCTTTTACAATTTAATCATGCCTATAATGTCTGAGGATAGTAATTTGCATAAGATACCCCCTAACCATCTTCATATAATGGTATTCTGAACACCTTTTGCCTTTCGTCAAACCCATGATGTTTTACTTTACCTGTCCACAGACTCCAGAGCAATTTCACAAGAGTCCTCCCATTCACATTTCAAAAACCTCCTCTTGCTGACTTACAATTGGCTTAAATAAGATCTCACTTTCTAAAGCGGCACAATTATTTGTAACACCGTGCCGCTGCGCTGACAGAGACTCCTCATCTTTAATTATTTCTAGCAAATGGACTAAATCTTCCTGCTTTTCTGCTAACTCTCAATATATTTTAAACTGCCCTTGCCTTAAACCTTATCGGGAGAAACCATGTGACCAGCAGCTTTCAGAAAGTAGGATTTCTGACTTCAAAAGTAATTTATTAGAGCTGGATGCCAGATCAGTTTAACTCTGAGGCCTATAATTAATAGCAGCTCTTTTCTTAGTCACATCCTGCAATTACACAGAATAACAATGCATCTAAAGCAAAGGTCACTCTCATTATCAGTATGGGCTGGGAAGGCTGGATATCACTGCACCCCATACAAACACTCCTGAGCAACAGGGTGGACGTCTGAATATAAATAGCTGTATGCTTAATGAACAAAAACTGCATACCTCACATCATGTGACAATATTTCACTCTTTTTTTATTGTTATATAAAGATCATATTGTACTTATGAATATGTACATACCAATATTAAATACTTTTTTCATAAAAAATGTGTTTCCATAAGTCTTGCTTCAACTCTGTTACCAAACCATATTTTGCCTTTAAATCGGTGCAATTATCTCCCATAAATGTGTAAGTTACAGGAAATGATGTCACTTTCACTTTTCACTAAAAAGTATCTGTGCTCTCTCTGAGCAAATCTTTTCATCTAAAAACTTTCACCAAGAGTTATTTTTAGACCTCTGTTATCAAAATAAAAAAAGGAAAGCAGAATTTATTACTGATCTCACTTTTTTTTTTTATCTATCATGTCTTCATTGGTGTCGTGTGTTCTTTATGCCGGAGTTCTTGGGAAAATAAATAAATAAATCAGTTCTGTTACACTATTGTCAGCACTGTTACCTTGGTAACAGAGTTTGACAATATCAGACACCAACTGTACCCGCAATTATAAAATCATCCATATATATTTAATACATAAACATACCCTATTTTTAAAATACATACATGCTTGTGTATAAATATACACAGCACACGTGCTTTTATTTTGAATGCGTCTTTTGACAGCACTAATTAGCACTAAGTAGTTTCTATACCAGAAATCACATAACAAAAAGATGACCTTTACACTTTTTATAGCTCAAATGAAACGCAGTTTGAAAGTGGGAGCCATTTAAGAAACTAAAAACTTCACATTTCAGCTTTAAACCCACTGGAATGTCTTGAGAGACTTTTTTTTGTTTGTTCGAATCAAGGAGCAAATCAAACTGCCGTCGCCAACTGACAGCAATGTCCCCAATTGATGTCAATAAAGCTTAACTGCCCGAAACATTCCTTTACATCAGACCAAGCTACAGAAATGTTGACGATGAGTATGTTTACTGAGCAGAAGGCAACGCCACACGACAGATGAGAACATATGCCGGCGCTACAGTCCTGCGCCGGCGGATGCCTCTTCACTGTAAGGTCTGTTAGGACTCGTTTTACAGGAGACAATCAACACCTGCTTGCGTGATAATGAAGCTCCTCTCTGATGGAAAAACTGGTGTTATGTAACAGGCCTCAGTAAGGTCAGAATGATGAACGCGGGGACTGGATGTAATTTGCGGCCTGACCTTCGCTGTCTTGAGGGATGAACTGATTTAGCTTGAGAGGTGTGAGCATCACTTGTGAGGAATCAACAAGCTGACGTTCATGCTCCAGTAAGATCAGAACAATAACATGCTTTAACATTTCATGTCAATGATTCTTAATGATCGTGACATTCATCATGATCATGACATTTCTGGTCATAATGATTCTAAGTATAAGTCTTAAGCCCCCTTCAAACCAAGCACCATAACTATAAAGATAACAATAACTATATTTTTGTCTGCAGTAGCGAATGATATTGTCTGTTTACGCTCAACCGCATCTGTTGATTTAATATATATATATATATATATATATATAAATATAATGTATTTTTTACTGAAATTTAGTAGTTACATTTCGTCAGCTGAACAATCAACAATATAATATGGAAGTCAATGGCTACCAGCAGTTGTTTGGTTACCCACAATCTGCAAAAAAACAGAAGAAAGAACCTCATCAATGTTTGGAGAAACATGAGTAATTTTGGGTCACCATTCACTTCCATAGTATTTTTTTTCTTCTACTAAGGAAATCAATGGTGACCCAAAGCAGCCTGGTTACAAACTTTCTTCAGTATATAAACGCAAACAGATTTGAAACTACTCGAGGGTGAGTAAATGCTGAAAAAAAAAACAGAACCCTGCTAAGAACACAGTGGAAAATATAATGGATTTAATGGTTATAATGGGGATTGTATTGGTTTTAATGGAAATTACAATGGTGTCTATTGGTGTGTGATGCATACTATGATGGGATGTTTAATCCTATTGGAAAAACACTGGAAAAAGTGAATGGTTCATGGTGTTTTAATACAAACCATTAGAATTTCTGTGATGGTATCTATTGGGCTTCTATTGTTTTTTAAAAGGAAAAGTGTAGAAACAGGAAAACTATATTACCATTAAATACCACTAGAGGGAGTTATATTCCCACCTCAGAAGTTTTGAGTAAGCCTGTGTTCAAGAAACATGAATCAAACTTGTGTAAACACCAGCAAACCCTGTCAAACAGAGCCAGCGTTAATAAAAGCAGCTCCAAGCTCGCTTCATCACCAAAAGGGAATTCAATTACACTCCTGTATTGTCATCATCACTATATCTGGGTGGCTGGAATACTTCGAGACCACCGCGTGCTTGTCATGTCGCACTCGTGTACTGTCTGGAAGCCCTTCACACGTCGACACGCTCCCCGCCGCCTTTACGCACGCTCCGCTCCGCCCGTCAGCCCGGTGAAGTGCGGACGCGTGCCGCGGAGCTCAGGTATTTCTCATGGCTGTCCGCACGCGAGGCACCTGTTGGCCTGTCTGTCTATTCTGACTTCATTTGATTCGCTCAAGTGCCGTTGGAGTCGTAATAACATAGCTAAACAAAAATATCCCACTACACTCACTCTTTAAAGCAAAGAACAGATGCATTGTGGTAAGTCAGCGGTTATGATGGTTGGGATTTTGGCGTTGACGCGTTGAGAAGCAAATACAGGTGCGCGCCATAAGTGAGTAGAATAAATCACTCCAGAAAAGCCGTCAAAACCATTTATAGTTGTTTACTAGAGACAAGTGTTCATGTCAAAAAGAAGATGCCGGTCATAGTGGCGTGAAAACCCCCCACTCCAGTCTTTCCTTTCACTGTATTAAACACTGTTGCACCCAGACACAAACATCTGTCATCATTTCCTCACTCTTGTCATTCCAAAACGTTTATGGCTTTCTTCTGTGGAGACAAAATCGAGCAGAAAGTCGATGCAGCTTTACGATGGAAGGTTGTTTGTGCCACAATAACTAAATCAATGTAGCTAATTTTACCTTCATTGAATATAAATAACTGTCAATTTACACTTTTTTCCTGCATTTTCTTTAAAATTGTAAGTTTATATCTTGCAAATCATACAGAAAGTTGGAACTGACATAAAGTTGCAATTACCATTTTTAGTGTTTTATTCTGTGGCAGAAACGTGTAACTTGGAACAATAATAAAAAACAACACTATAAAAATGGTCAATATACCAATCCAGAGTCATAAACTAAAAACTACTCTGAAACACCACAAAAAAAAGCTTATTGCTACTTATTATTTCACAATTCAGTCTTTTTTTCCCTCAGAATTGTATGATATAAACTCGCAATTGCGAGTTAAAAAGTCATAATTGTGAGAAAAAAAATTGAGATTGCAATTGTGAGTTATACAGTACGGTCCAATTTGGTGCGGGAAAAAAGACTGATATGTTGTCCGAATCCCAATTATGACTTTATTTCTCGCAATT
>JAUYWG010000060.1:11210214-11231410 GCA_034779775.1 Enteromius afrohamiltoni | reverse complement strand
AGTACGGTCCAATTTGGTGCGGGAAAAAAGACTGATATGTTGTCCGAATCCCAATTATGACTTTATTTCTCGCAATTATGGCTTTATATCTCGCAATTCTGACTTTGTCTCGCAATTAGGACGTTTTTAACTTGCAATTATGACTATATCTCGCTAGTCTGACTTTGTCTCGCAATTATGATTTTATATCTCGCAATTATGATTTTATACCTCGCAATTATGACTATATCTCGCAATTATGATTTTATACCTCGCAATTATGACTATATCTCGCAATTATGATTTTATATCTCACAATTATGACTATATCTTGCACTTATGATTTTATGTCTCGCAATTATGATTTTATACCTCGCAATTATGACTATATCTCGCAATTATGATTTTATGTCTCGCAATTATGATTTTATATCTCACAATTATGACTATATCTCGCAATTATGATTTTATGTCTCGCAATTATGATTTTATACCTCGCAATTATGACTATATCTCGCAATTATGATTTTATATCTCGCAATTTCGACTTTAGAATTTTTATGAGAATTGTGAGTTTGTATCATGTGGTTCTGAGGAAAAAAGTCAGAATCGTGTGATTAAAAAGTCACAATAACTTTTTTTTTTTTAATTCAGTGGCGGAAACAGGCTTCTATTTTAAAAAAGTACCGTTTCCTTGGAGACTTTTGTTCTGAATTTGGATGTTTTTGAGAAGAACCAGTTCCTAAACAACACAGATCACACTGTAGGTTTTTTATCCACTAAAAAAAGACCAGTTCAAAAGACTCATTAGTTTGGGAATCGGACCACACAGACTGTTCTGTATGTCCCTGATTCGCTAAAAAGACCCATAGCCTGTTTAAAAAAAAAGTTTACCAAATAAGCCAGACTTATTATCACCTTGTTTGTTTCAAACTAAGTTAGACTAACTGAAATAAGTCTGGCTTATTTGGTAAACTTGTTTTATGAAATAGGCCCTAGCTCATAAGAGTCATTTATTTGGAAAGTTAAATGAATCAGTTTCAGTAGAGACGTTTGTGATTGGGAAAAGACACTGGGTCTGCACTACCCTGTAGGCTGTTTGTTGAGCTGTATCATTACAGTCCTACAGTAGTTAAACAAAAAGCTCATTAACATATTTGTGTTCTGCAGAAGAGATGTGAGAGTGAACAAACGATGACAGAAGTTTAATCACGCATTCATGCATTCACTGTGAGTATCTAACTAACGCCTCTTATGTTTAACAATTCACCCAATGGCTCTACAACAATGGAAATAGGCGACATACGATGCCTGATCACCTGTGCCCATTTTTCACTGTCACATGACCACATTTACCATTGCCTTCATTCCACATGAGCTCAAAGACTAGAGTATCAGTTTCAGCGCGGTTAAATATACACAGATAATTACACTGTTGTAATTAATTCAAAGAACCATCAACAGCACAGATGAGCGTTTTGAGTTATAAATAAACGATGTGGGAACTATTTTGTCCCACAATGACATATATTATTGTATAGCCGCATTTATTAACCGTTTGTAAGACATTTGTGCGTAATATAGCAGCGCAAGTAAGGCAGCAGAGCTCTGGGACGGTTTGTAATCAACAGGAGGTCAAGTCTAGTGTTCAAATCACCTCTCAGCGGCTGAAATGAAAGATTTCTCTGACCCCGTGTGGCCCTGCTCTGCTCGTTACAAGACCGCAGAATATTGAGAAAGGCAGCTTCGGGCTCCCGCTGACTTTATATCATTTTTTACAGCGGGAAAATTAATTAAAACATCAAGAGAAGGAGAACGACTGCCAATAACACCTTCTGTCTGTCTTCACGCACCTGTGGGGAAGAAGTGGAGTTATGTGACATGACTAAAGCAAGTTCAGTATTACAGGTACATCTAATTGATTTTATTAGCATGCATATTAATGTTTTCTTTGAGTTTGAAGTTATTCATATTTGAAAATTAAATTAAAAACATAATATCTCATTAGTTTTGAAGTTAGTAAATTATTTTGCATAATGTTCACCCTGTGTAGTTCATGATGATGATAATAATAATAATGCACTTATTGTGTTAATATAAATATAAATAAAGACGTCGTACTGCCACTAGGTGGCAGTATTTCTCAGAGCATGTCAGTTTGCCCTGTTTACAATGTATTTATTCATTCATCCGTTTATTGTTGATCAATATGATGCATAATGCAGAAAGTCTTCGGTCTGGGTTTTAAGCACCTGCAGACGTTTTGATGAGTCCGTCCGCTGTAGCCAAATGGATTTCATTGTGCAAATGGATTTTATAATGTCTATCAAATCAGAGCCATTCTGCAAGCAAATGAGCTAAAGTTGATCAACTTGATCACAAAGTGAGATGAGACTCTTATCTCATCATCATAGTTTTAGCATAAAACTAAAGTTAACCATCACGTATCCTTCATTTAAAAAGGGATGCATGTAGATCGGCAGGTAGCACTTTACAGCAATCATTAGGTTAGACTGTAAAAGAGTGCTTAGTAAACATTCAAACAGACGTACGGTCTGCAACTTCCCTATTATTTATTTCATATATGAGTCCGTTATTAAGTTGCTGAAGTGATAATGAGTGTTTAACAAACTGCTAAATAGCTACATGTCGAAATGCAAATGGCCGTAACAAAATGAAAACACATCTTGATTTACGATGCTTCGGGATCTTCGATGAATCGAATCGACGCTCATTCATTCTTCAGCCTGTCACTGTCAAACCAACTCTTATATAGCTATTTTTTCCTGCGGTGGCTCGCTATTAAATAGAATCCAAGTGCAACATCGATTTTTGTAGGACTTTGTTTGTTTTTCGGTCACATACAGTCGAATCTATGTTTTCAGATCGGTTTGTTTCCCAACTACGTCGAATCAAATCGAGTCTTAGTGGGAACGAATCGAACCTCTGTGTTTTTTAAGTCATGAATCGAATCTTTCTCCTATCATTCGCTGTCAGGTGACTTCAGGATAAGATTGCATATATTAAGGCGGAAATGAAATAATGGAGAAAAGACAGTGGTTCAAAAGAAGAAGCCAAGGCAGGGCATGTGTCCTCTCGGCATACGCGTTGTTGTTCTTTTTAACCCTCGTTTGTCTTTTGTAATTGGATAGGATGGTTCTATCTCCTTTAGCCCCCCCTTCTCTCTCTCTCTCTCTCTCTCTCTCTCCCTCTCTCTCTCTCTGACATCGGGGTTTTCTCTCTTACAGTACGCGCCTGGCACTGACAATGTGGACATCAGCGGGGAATATATAGTGCATCGTCTAAATTCGCATCGTGTTATCAGCGCATTCAACTTCATTATTTCCAGGTAAGAGGCACTGTTATGCCGGGTATCTCCTCCCTGTATTCATTTGGTATGTGTGCATGTTTTGGTAAAAGCATCCGCTGTGAATCTGATCCGGTCAGAAGTGAGAGAATCGCTTCTATCCCGTCGGAAAGCGCTGCTGCTGTTGTTATGGGAATAATACGCGTTGCGCACCGCTCCGTTTCAGCACTACGAATATAAGTTCAGCAACTAATAGCAATAGAAACGGCGAACTTTACACATTTGGGAACGTTTTATGCAGCAATTTACCACGCAGCTGTGTGGACGTGCCGTTAAATTACCATAACGCGTAATATTTACTGGAAGACCAGATCAAGTTGGCTTGCAAATTTAGATTGCTGGTTAATCTGATTAATCTGCCAATGCAAAGCTAAACCAACCCAACCCTGCTAGTGATTTAAGATTCAAATCTCTTTAGACTCACGTTGTAGATTATTCATTGGTTCTTTGCAGCACTTTAAGGTCGAGGTGTTGGTTGGATAGGGTGTTGTGTACCTAGTTTAATACAAAACCTAAAGAGTTCTTTCTGGTATTTGGAGAAATCGCAGCCTGTGTGGGGTTTGGACGGCATGTGCTTGTGGTCTGGATTGAAGTTTATAGATAGGATTGGTGGCCAGATGCCAGCGGTCTGGGTGATCACTCCTTCCTGGACATCTGATTTGATTTCGGATGCTCTAATTGATTAGGTTGACCGGGAGCCGAACCCCCACAATTAGTGCACATACTAATTTGCTTGGGTCAGTGACTGAATGACTGAGCATCTTTGTAATTGAACTGGTCCAGGAGAGTTTATTGGCTGTTTGTTGTCGAGAACATGCAGCAGTTCTCCAGCTTAGACTTGGAAATCATTTTCAGAGAATCAAACCTTAGATCTATCTATCTATCTGTCTATCTAACTCTTGCTGTATAATTTCATCAGTAAAAACATTCAGTCTTTTTAAATATGAATTTATGAACACTTTTAAAATAGCAGTGAGAGAAAAGCTGCTCATCGCAATGTTTATATGGTATTATAATGTAAAGGAAGGACCCACTGTTATTGGTTCAATGCGTAGCTGTTACATATTTCTAAATATTATTAGGAAATTTGCAGAGTTGATCGTTGATTGAAATTGCTCTCCATCACTTAGAAATAAAGTAAAAGCTGAACTGTGGCGGCTGAGCTTGTAATGTAGAAGAAAAAGCTCATTGTGCTCGTGGCATTTTCTCTGCTAAACTGTTTGGCATGTGAGCAGCTAATTCTTCTTCTCTGAATCGCTGAATAGAGATCTTTGTTGCCGTTCTTTTGCCTCTGTCTACAGCTTTGAAGTTAACTCTGGATATTAATAGGGCGTACAGGGACGTGTTCGGAGCTGGTCCTTATCGCCTGTTGAGATGTCCTTCAAAATTACAAACTTGTACGAAGTAAGACGCGGTGACGTGATTGTTGCCGTCAAAAGTTTTGACAAATCTGCACCAAAGCACATTAGCTTTGGTTCTTTGATTAAGCCCCTTGTCAACTCATAAAGCGAGTTCACGAGAAAACAAATTGCCTCTCTGGTTGAGGAAATGAGGAGACCAAGAAAGTGATGAATGACTTGAGAAGAGGATGAAGTGTAAATATCCTTCCAAAACAAAGCCGGGCTTTGCTTGGAAGATCTTCAGACCTCCTCGTCGAAGCACCTAAGACTCAAAGGCACTGGGCGTCAGACAGGCGATTAACTGCGTTTTAATCTGCGCCAGGCCCTGTTCTCCTCAACATTCTGATCTACCACACTATTTTTAGCCCCACAAAACAAGCCCGCTTTCCCCCAACCCCCTAAAAACACTGCAGGCGTCTGTGAGGAATCCAGCGTTTGAGATAAGAGCGTGAGGATGCTAAGTTTGTCAGCGTGACATGCATGTGATTCATGCCTGGTCTCTGTCGTTTTGTTTGTTTCGGCCGACTTTGGTGCGTCACGAGGCGGCAGAACTGAACGCACTTGGATTCTGGGTTTAAAAAAAGAGCGACTGGCCTCTTGCAAGTACGTTGGCCTGCAACGGTCAACACTCTCTCACTTTTAGTTGAGTTTATGCATAAGATTGGGTCTTTATGATCTGCAGCTCTTTCCAGTGACCACATGTTTCCAAACTCCCAAAAAGATCGATTGTTTCCCTAAAATCATGAAGGAGGCCGTTTCCATTTACAGTTATTTGAAGCTTTTAATAACGAGGCAAAAACGGTTTTAATTATTTCTGGGCAATTTGGAGCTATCCGTTCATATATATATATATATATATAACGAATCGATTTTTAGGATCGATTCGTTGACGTCATCTTTCTGTTTATTGTTCTGTCCATCTATAAACCAATCGATCATTCTATCTATCTATCTATCTATCCATCTTTCTATTTTTGTATCTTTCTATCATTCTATCTATCTCTCTATGTTATTTATCGTTCTATATTGTTCTATCGTTCTATCTATTGTTATATTTATTGTTATCTTGTTCTATTGTTCTATCTTTCAATCTGTCTATCTATCATTCTATCTATCTATATGGAAAAGAGCTGCATGGAGATTCTTCAAAACGTCTTTTTTTGTTTCACAGCACACAGGTTAGGAATGAAGTGAGGGTGAATAAATCATGACAGAAATGCTGTTTTTTGGTAGCCTTTCGCTTTAAGTAAAAAGAAGCTAGCGTATTGACAGATTGATAGTATGATAATGGCTTAGCGTCTGTCGTGTGAGGTAAACAAATTAGATCCTTTGAGTCTTGTGGGAAGAGACAAAACTTGCTGTCACTGTGTGTTTGAAGCAGACTCTCCTCCTATAGCACTTCCTCCAGCTGCATTTGTCAGCTTACATGAGTGCATTTTTCCAGCCTGCTACATTTATAGGTAATGCTATGAATTTTATGTTTGACAGACAGCGTTTTCCAGCCTTGTCCACTGATATCTCTTTTACTTTAGAAAGCTTTTTTTGACATTTTAGATTGCGCTGTTTGCACAGGATAAATACATTTTATTTAGTTGCAAATAAAACAACTAATTCAATAATTTGTAAATTAAACTACTGAAGGATGTGTATGAATGTAAAATATAATTTACTAGCAATTTCTGTGTTTTTAATTATGTAATATATTTTTCGAAAAAATATTTTGAATGTGAGTTCTATTTATTTATTTATTTTATTTAAATGCAGTCACCGTGGACTGCAGTTCTTCCAATGCAATTCTTTCTTGCATTATACAGAAAATAAAAAATACATAATAACAGCATTAACGAAAAATGCTACTTAAGTGTTAAAATGTTTGTCATTTAATTCAGTATGTTACTTATTGTTTTTTTTGTGTGTGTGTATTTTAGACAAAATAATATTGCTAATGTGATTTTGATTTGATCAATTTATGCATTCATTTCATTATTTAGTTTAAAGACTATGGACTGCAATGTGGAAAGGAGCTGCATGAAGATTTTTCAAAAAGTCTTCTTTTGTGTTCTACATTAAAAATAAATAAATAAATAGTGCTGCCAAATGACTAATCGTGATTAATTGCGTCCAAAATACACATTTTGTTTACATAATATATGTGTGTGTGCTGTGTATATTGATTATGTACACATAAACACACACACACATAATGAAAATAGTTACATATGTATACATTTTTTGATTTGTTTATATTCTTCTATTTTATATTATATGAAAATATATTTAATGCATTAATGTATCTGTAGACAAAATAGTGTCACAACTTTATTCATTTAATTTGAAACGGATATCATATCTCGCTATTTAAACCAACTTCTAACGTATAGCGTCAAGGTTGTTTCTTTTGTCTAGAGACTGCATCTAAACTTAGCAGCGGTTCTCCAGCGTGCGTGTTGTTTGACACTCGTATCTGCTTCAGTCGAAGTTTTCTCCCATCAATGTCACAACAGTACCCCCCTGTTCCTCGCCCACTGTCAATGTTGCGCTTCCAACTTTTTTCCGAACGTCTTTGATATGTTTCTTTGGAAGAGAGGTGTTGCAATTTAGAGCTCAGAGAATTTTTAGATCAAGACGTGCTTCTTCTCTATCTCTCTATCCATTCCCAGCGGTATCAAAGCCAGCTGGCAAGGTTGCAATCAAAAAAACTGAAGACGATTTCCGGAAAACGCGACACGTTTGACCTGCTCGCGAAGAAAGTGAGATAAAAGAACGAGGACATATTTGTGTTCATAACGACTTTTAGAGTTAGCGATGATTGTGTAATTGTTCAGTCGATTTTTACAGGCCTCCACTGAATCATTTCCAACAGAACGGTCCTTTCATAGAAAAAGAATACGTATATTGTTTCATGCGCGCTAGCGAGCAGAATGCGCGAACAAGCCTCCCCGTATTTTTCTGCCTTTCTGAGAGATTGAGGTCATTGTTAATTGAAACACAGACACATGTTAATTAGTGTGAGATATTTTCCCCTGAATCTCTCCAACTAACGATGTCCTTCAATTAATTACCGGGTTCCTGTCTCCGCTGCGAGCTAGTGCTAGTCAAGAGAAAAATAAATGAAAGGAATTGTTCACCCCACGAATGAGCATTCACTTGTGTGCCTCACAAACTGACTCTGTTTCTTCTGTTGGGTGTAAAAGGAGATGTTTAGCAGAATGTTCATGCTGCTCTTTTCCTTATTTTGAGAACAGACCGTTTAGATGCAAAACTTCTGCATATTTAAAGCGCAATCATCATTTGTTGTCATTGATACAAATTCTAATATTAATATTCATGAAGCTATTGTATGATTTCCAAAGTGTTGGAATATATTGCACACATTCACATAAACCACCATTTTAAAATATTTATGGCTATTGTTTGTCATTTTTGATATTGTATTGTACATCAGAATTGCCAAGAATTATTTTGGCAATGTAAATGTACTGTTGGAGCAAAATAATAATAATAATAATAATAAATATATATTTAATATATATATATATATTATTTGAATTATATTTTAATATATGTTGAAGAAAAAATGCTGTTTTATATATGTACTAAAAGTGCTATAATATATAAAGCATAAAAATTACTACAATACTGTTAATGGAAAAGAGCAGCCTGACCGTTCTACTAAATATCTACTTTTTTTGTTTTTTCTCATTTCTGATTTTTTCTATATTATGAATATTATCTTAAATGAAGCTCTAGCCAATATTGATAAACTAATCGTTTATTTCCTAACATATGGATGGAAATATTCTTAAATAAGCCTAAAAAAAACAAAAGCAACACTAAGAGCAGTCATTTTAAAGGCTACAAGTCATTATACACATTTTTTTTTATTAATGTTATCAAAATTATTATTGATTATATTTCACTTTAATATACTAAAGACATCAGGTGGAATACTGCTGTAGTACAGCTATATTGTGAATCAGTATTCAATTTATAGTCAATTGTGACAGAATGAAGTGCAAAACAAGCGGATCAGTCAAATTGTTAGTTTAAAAGTTGTCCTGGGAAAAGTGCAAAACGCTCTCTCTGAGACACTCTAATAAAGCTGGAGTAATTAATTCCAAACCGGGAGGATTTCCTGACAGCCACCAAGTTTCTCCATGCTGATTTTTGGGATATAATCAATCTGACGTGTGAATCAAACACCTGTTTTCCCCAAACAGAATGGCTGCCACCTTCCATTTTAATCAGCCACAGGAAGATTACCGTGGTGTGTGTTTGACACGCCACCTCTTCTCCAGCCCAGCGACCCAAGCGTGGATCTATCTCCTCTCCGCAGAGATTCCCCCCAAGCGCTATTTACAAGACACAATACAGTCCTTTCTGGAAAGGCACGCGTGTACCTGAGCGTTGCGGACGCAGAATGCTGTAGTACAATGCTAGTGCTTCAGAACGAGGAGAGGAGAGACCTCTGTACTCTCCGCCACTCGTCTTGATAGTGGGAAGGAAGAGTGTTCATTTGAAAGCACTCTGTATCCTCAGAGGAACGGCTGAGCGCATGGGGAAGAGCTGAAATCCTCCATTAGACCGAAAGGTTACAGGTTAATAACTGACTGTGGAAATAGGATAGGAGAACGAACGCTTTTTGGCATTTGAGCTAAGTGAAAATTGCGTCTCGCAAACATTAGAACATAGCGGAAAGGGAAGAGAGAGGTCTCGTCTGTAAAAGCAGGATGTTAAAGTGGACGTCAGCTCAAAATTGACCTTATTTATTAATGCCTTTCTGGCCTTATTGTGATTGATTTGAGCTTCCAGATGTCGTTTCATCAACATTGTTCTGCCTAGACTGTCCTGTTTTGTAGGACAATGAAATCAATGGTAGATAACGAATGCATTCGATTTTAATGCGCAACCCATTTTATGAATAAATATTTTGAGAATTTAATGAGGAGAAAGCTGTGATTTTAGATGAAACGCACTGCTGTCTGGTGACACAGGGAAACTGGTTAGAAATATAATATTTCCCTAAAGTCATGATTCATTCATAGTTGAATCATAACTGTAGCAGTCATATTTTTATTTGTTCCCAAATCATTTTTGCTAGTCTCTGACCCAATAGCATACAATATGTTCAAATAATTGATCAGTGCATGTCAAATGATTAATTAATACATAATATTTATTACGTATGTACATATATAAATACAAACACATGCATGTTTACATGTTCAATATATTTAAATGTAATATAAGTTATATATAATTATAATAATTTACAGTTATATATAATGTAATACATATAAGAATATAAATATATATTAAAATGCGTATTTTCAAAATAGCTTTTGTATGCGTGTGTATTTAAATAAAAATATAAATAAATATATATATATATAATAAAAAATATGCATTATTAGGTTGATATGTATAATTTATTATGAATATATTTATTTATATATTTATTTATTTTCTATTGCAACATTAATGTAAATATATAGTTATAATATATAATTTGTCATATTTTCACATCAGTATATACGTTATTTCTGCTTCGATAACATTTTTTAATAACAATTACAATAAACTATTCTACAACATCTATATCTTGACAGACCTCATTGACAATTGTGTGGATGATTTTAACTTCTAATTTCTTTCGCGGTGCTTTAAAGGGAAATAATAACCACATACAAGTTTGAAATCACATGAGGGTGATTAAAATGGCGCGGTTTTAAATTTTGACAGTCTACTCCTTATAATACGCAGTCCTCCGGTTTGATTGTCCATTGCAAACTTGAATGCCAGGTCGAATTACACAGAGCGACCAAAGCGAGACGCCGCGTTTGAGCAGCCATGGAAGAAGCGCTTCCACGTTATTGAGTTGTACAAAAGCATGCTCCACTAATTCATATCTAATGCGCAACTTTTAAGCAATATCTAGGTCAAATAGTACGTCTCATCGAAATAAAGGGAACTTCAAGTCTGCCTTTTCTTTTAAATGAGCACCCCCCCCCCATGCATTATTCGGCTTCTCCGGCTCATGCTTGGGCACACAATTATGTCAAGCGACGCCTTGGCTCTTGAACAAGCATCTGAATGGTTCACTTGGTCGTAAAGAAGATCGCAGAAGCACTCAAGTACTTTATTATTTAAAACCCATCATCTGCTCGTTTCCGAGACTGGAGCCCTGCTGCACCTCCAGAGCTCGGATGAGGTGGATTTGTTTGTGTAATCCAAAAGCAGTCCCATCTGTAGTCGTCAGACAATCGAGATGTTTGTGTCTTATGAATGCGACAAATACTGGGACATTGTCAATTACAGCATCTCATCACCTTCTTTAAATGTCAAGCTTTTTGAGCTGGAAGGGTTAACTTTAGGGAATGAGGTCAAACTGGTGTGTTGGAGGAATATGTAAAGATGTGAAAAGGTCTGTAAATGTGCGGCAGCAGGGAAGAGAAAGCTTACGCTAAAATCTTAATCCTCTTGAACATGAAATGTACATACATACTAAAATACATGTTTAAAACATGAAGTTGTATTGGTACCATGTCAAAAAAATCATAGTAATGATATGGCATTCTTTGTAGATAGTATTTACATGGCAATCCAAAGTACTTAAAAGAATATCATGGTATTAGCCATTAGCATAATATATACCACGGATAAATATATATATGGTATTACCATGCTGACATGTTAAAAAAATAAACATGGTAATACCTTGGTATCTTTTGTATTTACTTTCTTGGAGAGCAATATTTCCATCAGTGGAACAATTTCTTAATTAGCAGTTCTTGCTATGAACATGATTGATCCATCAAAATCGATTAGTTTGATTAGTTTTCTCAAGAAGGAACTTGAGCCATGTCTTAGGACCAGAATATTATACTTCTGAGTTGGTCTGGTAGATAACTACTTATTGGCCACCCACAATACCCTAGCAACAATGCAGCACTCACCCGGAATGCACATTGGCAGTTTTGCACAGAAAATGCAATAATTCATCTAATTTGTGTAACTGTACAGTTTTTTTTCTTTATGTTTTCCCCGACAACAACAGACTTATGTCTCTGCAGAAAAGGAGAAAAATACGCCCTTGTTTGTGAGACAAGTTTCCCCTAAGTCAAATAAATAACAATGGCAAAGGAGCTGCCATAATGGAAGCTCACATGTCATGAGGAATGCTCCTAAGGCGGCGCGAGTGGGGGGGTGTTGTGCTGTGTGGGCGCATGCATGCACGTCTTTATCCCCAAACACGTCAGAATGATTCATACGATGACAGAGCAGCCACTGTGCCGGCTCCGCCATCGCTTCCCGCTCACAAGTGGCTGCTTTGTCCCTCCGTCAGCCTCGGTGCAGAGACGGCAGAACACGATGAGCAGGGACCCATTCAGCCAGAGATGTCCGCTCTCTCTGGATTTGACCGGTGAGGAGGAGGAGAGACAGCAATGGGGAGTCTTGCCAAGTCGGCAGGCAGCATCCATTCCCATCCTGAATTTAATATCCTAATGCGCTCTTGGAATCGCAGATCTAATAAGGAAAGAGATGGGGAGGGAGGGAGGGAAAGAGGGTGGTCCTTTTCAATAATGAAAACGGGGCAGAAATCTCTCAAGCAGCGAGAGAAAGAGAGCGAGAGAGGCCTACCATAAATTACAGAGTCAGGAAGTGACACGCACGTCTCCAAAAGCTCTTGGAAATGCCAATATCTGGACTTATTTGTAGTGCAAAGATGCGGCAGTTGCAATCCCAAGCAGTAAAAGGGCTTTGCTGGGTGGAAAACTCGAGACTGAAGCATTGCTGACTGTGAACCTCAATCCAGCCGGAGTAAAAGAAACAGCCGACTGCTCAACCTTATCTCCCTCCCCATCATGCTGTTCTTTGTCCCATCGTTTCGTAGAGTTCAGGGATTTGATTGTCGCTCAGCAGCACAAATCTTTCCATTTAAAAACAGATTTTTGACAGGGTTGTAGTCAAGACCTGCACATTTGAGCCTTAGATAGGACCAAAACTGGATTAAAAGCCAAAATCAGAAATAGGGTCTGATTTAAGGCCAGAACCAGAAGAGAGTCCAGCTTGAGTAAAGTTTGAGTCCAGAAATTGGACGGGTCTGAGTCAAGACTAAGACTAGAAGAGGGTCAAGTTTGAATCAAGACTAAGTCTATAGGAGGGTCAATTTTGAGGCAAGAAACAAACCATGGAATGAGTCGAGTCTAAGTCAAGACAAAAACTAGAAGAGGGTCGATTCCTAGTCAAGACCAAAACCAGAAATGGGTCGAGTCTGAGTCAAGACTAAGACTAAAATAGGCTAAAACATGTTGAGTCTAAGTCAAGACCAAAACCAGGAGAGGGTTGAGTTTGAGTCAAGACTAAGACTAAAAGAGAGTAGAGTCCGAGTAAAGAAGGAAACCAGAAATGAGTCGAGTCTGAGTCAAGACTAAGACTAAAAGAGAGTAGAGTCTGATTCAAGAAACAGACCAGAAACATGTTGAGTCTAAGTCAAGACCAAAACTAGGAGAGGGTTGAGTTTGCGTCAAGACTAAGACTAGCAGAGGGTAGAGTTCATGGCAAGAAACAGACCAGAAACAAGTTGAGTTAGAGTCAAGACTAAGACTAAAAAAGGGTAGAGTCTGAGTCAAGAAACAAACCAGAAATGAGTTTAGTCTGAGTCAAGACTAAAACTAGAACTGAGTCGATTCCTAGTCAAGACCAAGACCAGAAACGGTTCAAGTCTGAGTCAAGACTAAGACTAAAATTATTAAAACCAGAAATGGGTAGAGTCTGAGTTAAGATAAACCCAAAGAGGTACAATTCTGAATTAAGGCCAAAACCCAAAAAAGATTTATTCAGAGTCAAGACTAAGATCAGAAATAGGTTGAGTCTGAATCCAGAAAGAGACCTAAAGAGGCTTGAGTCTGATTCCTGATTAAGTCCAAATGCTCGAAAGTACTACGATATCATGAAAAAACATATTAAAATGCTTATTAGTCACTGTGCATTCACTTTTTAATTTGATCAATGCTCTCTAGAAATAAGAATGCCCATCCTACCACATACAGTCGTAGCATTAGCAATTATCTATCAGGGGTGACTGATAAAATGAGCTTTCTTCTGTGGAACAGAAAATATGATATTTTGAAAAATGTGTTTTTCTCCATACAATAAAAGTCTAGTTTTGTTTTGAACTCCAATGGACTTTCATTGCCTGGACTAAGACGCTCTGAGGTCTGGAACAACATAGGGTAAGGAAATTATGTATAAAGATCGTAAACACAGTCAGTTTTCGATTTCATGTTGACTTTAAGCGAACATAACGGAGAACTATTACGTCTCATGAGCTATAAAAGAACAACATTTGAGCAATAAAATCTTCCTCCGCCTTATTGCTTTCCTTATTTTCTCTCTCTCGATCACCTCCTTGTTTTCTCTTGAATATACATGTCTGCGCTGGTAATTACTGCACAGATCTCTCTGTTATGTAGCGCAGAGGATGTGGTGTCAGTATGAATTAGGGATGAGACAGCCCTGCAGCTGACGTCTGCACTCGTTTTGAAGATATAATCATCCACCCTCGTGGCTCCACCAGCACTCGTTTCCGTCCCCACCTACTCGTTACGCTAAAACACAAGTTAATCGCTATTATTAGCCCGCTAGGTTTCTGCAAAATAAATCGATTAGTCTGACCTAGTTTGATTGGAGGTTTATAAACAGGACAAGGTTTAGTAGAGGTTTAGCGACTGACTCCCATGCCGCTGGGATGATGGGATTGATGTGGTGCTCCGGCTTAGTTTTAGCAGCAGGCATCTCGTCGTTCCAGGATCAAGGCCATACCCTGCACAGTCCTCAGAAATAGTCTAATTCCTCTTTCCTGGAATAGGCAAATAAATCTCACTACAGAGGACCGACACAAGCGTGGGCTCCGTAGGACAGAACGGGACAGTTATATGTCCAATTTGTCCATCACTACTGGTTTGGTCTCTCTTTGTATTTTTTAACGTATTTAATGTCAAAATATTATTTCATGTTTGTGACTCAAATAACTTGCAATAATTTCAGATTATGTAGCATAAGATTGTACTGCAGTACCTTTCAAAACTTTTTACACCAAACCTAATAAAATCAAATACAATAAAATCACTTGCAGTGTCCATATTTGTCTGGAACCGAACTCAGCATTCAACGTTTAGATAACTTACATATAATTCAACGAATATCAAATGTATAAAAAAAGAAAGGAAAAAAAAAATAATTATGAGACAAAACAAATTACGTTTTTGCATTGTTATGCTTTTTTAAGTGTATTATTATTGCAAAATTATTGTATATGAAAAAAGCTGCTTTAAAATGTAGTTGATATTTTTTCTAACAACATCATTACAAAATTTCTGCAGTGTTTTTGCATTGAGATCACCATGTTATTGTGTTAACACTGTTTAATATATGTATACATTTTTTGTATAATAAATCTTAAAATATTAAAACTATTCTAATAAATATTAATATATATATATATACATCATTGAATCAATTAATAAAAACTTTACTTTCAAAAATATGCATCAAAATATTTTGGCGATGCACGATCACATGGTGTTTTTAAACGTTTATTTTTATGGCTAGAAAATAATAAAACACTTTTTTGATAGTTTCAGTAGTTCAGGGAAATGTTTTACCACACAGTTTTTTTCTATATTTCAGAATTTAGAAAAAAAAAACCGTTTTTTAAAGTCTAGGTATGTGTATCCATAGCAAAATTGCGAAAATTCTGTTCAATTATTAAACACCTTATTTTATAGGAAATGTATGGCCTTTTTTATCGTTTTTTTGCGATGCTATGAGATTTCTAAAAACATTGCACGGTGATTTTCTAACAATGCCATTACAACGTTTCTGCAATGTTGTAAAAAGCGTAAGAATCATGGTAACTTGTCTGAGTGTGTTCGTGCAGCATTGATTATTGCGAGCGCAGGGTAACTCCGGGTTAAGGAACTGGCACACTTGCATTTGAGCATGCACTTTTATTTTTACTCAGCGTTTGTGTTGCTCTGCGGCATGCGGCATTTCTTCACCTCGGCGCTGAGCTGCTTATCATTCTAGAGGCTGGTTACCTTTGATCAAGCCCTGTTTCTAGACACCCCTCCGCTCCGAAAGACCCTGACGCCCATTACCTCCACATCTCTCCCACAAATCCTCTCGGCTCCTTCCTGATGGCCTATGGGTGGGTTTGATGGGATGTCATAGGTTGTTATGAGTGGGTGAGAAGTTCCCTCAGCCCTGTTCTCCCACCCCACACTAAGCCGTTTGTTGCTGGCGTGACAGGAGCAGCCACTAACCACTTTGCTAAAAGTGGCCTGCTTCTCCTAGCACTGGCTAATCTCACTTTGTTTCGCCAAGCTCCTAGTTTCCACAAAGCTTGCACCTAAATAACAGTGCTGGCTGGGAAAATCTGGCCCTGGTCGAGCTGGAGGGATTTGCAGGGCGAGCGGTTCATCGCTAAATGCATTCGTACAGTTATAATTCAAGACTGGATGTTTTAATCATTCAGCGCTAGAGTGTTTTTGTTTGTGGCTAGGGATTTTTTTTTTCCTCTTCTTCTTTCTGTCTGCCGAGCGCCTAAAATATTTAACAGGGCTTGTGCTATTTTTGGATGGAAGCTTATTCTCTCTCACTGTGTGTGTTCTTTCTCTTTTTCTCTTTTCGAAACCATGATACAAGGACTTCTGAAATTCAGTCGGATGCAGTTTATAGCTGTGCCAAGAAGCAGGGTTTCGAGGTATAACTGCGTTTACCTGGCGACAGCTGAAATGTGTTGCTGGGTAGAGATTGCGTTTATATGTGATGATGTTCTTCCGAATCAAACACCAAGCACAATATTTTTTGTTTGGTAATCTTTTTTTTCCCCCTCTCTCTCCTCTTTAAAGAGCTGTCTAATTCTTGTCCACTTTCACTTTTTATTGTAAGGCTTCATTGTGTGGGTTGTTATTATTATTGTTTTTATTATTACATCTTATTTTGCAAACTAAATAATAATAATAATAATAATAATAATAATAATAATAATAATAATTATTATTATTATTATTATTATTATTATTATTATTATTATATGTTTATTTGCAAATTATATTATTTTTATACATCACAAATTAAACTTTAGCAACAATAATAATAATAATAGGTTGTGATAATAGGTTATTTATATTCTTATTATATTTACAGCTCAAGAATAACAATAACAACAATGACAATGATGATAATAATAACAATAATAATTATTATTTTCAGTTTATTTGTAAAGTGTATTATTATTATTATTATACACATTGAACTTTAACAATATTAAAGTTATCATAATAAGTTATTAATATTCTTCTTATTATATTTCAGCTTATTTTGTAAACTCAAGCATAACAATAACAACAATTATAATAACAATAATTATTATTTTCTGTTAATTTGTAAAGTATATTATTATTATTATTAGCTTCTGTTTATTTATAATAATAATAATAATTATAATTATAATAATAATAATCTACTTTACAAATAAACTGATGATGATAATAATAATAATAATAATGATAATAATAATGTTTAAAATGTGTATACTACTACTACCACTAATAATAATAATAATAATAATAATAATAATTATTATTATTATTACTATTATTATGATCTTCAGTTTATTTGTAAAGTAAATTTTTATTATTATCATTATTATTGAAGATTTTTGTGATCTATAATAATATTAATAATTATTACATAATAATAATAATAATAATCTACTTTACAAATAAACTGAAGATAATAATAATAATAATAATAATAATGATGATGATGATGATGATAATAATAATGTTTAAAATGTGTATACTACTACTACTACCACTAATAATAATAATAATAATATTTATTATTATTATTATTATTACTATTATTATTATACATTATTATCACTATTATTGTTACATTAATCATATCATGAAAATAATTGTTGGCACTGCAAAAGTTTTAATGCAAAATGATTCTGGCTATATTATTCATTTGTAAGGAAATGTATTTCTACTCATTTTTCTGACCCGGTTGGCACATCTCTTGTTTAAGCAAACACAGTATTCTGTTGAATTGATTCGATCTATTTTTGGTTCACCCACACAGTCCTAGCAAGAGAATATAGGGAGGACAAAACTGCGTTTGCGTTTCGACAGCGATTGGTGCTTTGAAGATCTTCTGCATGCGGATGAAAGAAGCTGGCAGGTGTCACCGTTCACTGAGGACATGTAGCCTATCAGCGTGCATGCTAATCACTTTCAATGCATCCTAGATCTGTCTGTTTTTCACCTTTCCCTGCTGTGCATCTGTCCATCACCATGACAGACAGATGGGAAAAAGAGAATCTGCATGGGAATCTGCTGCTGTGACAGACAGAAAGACCAAAGTCCTGTACTCAGAGACAAATCTCCGGCAGAAAAGCTAATCTAAGAGCCGATTCGGCTGATAATGCTCTTAGCCTGCTGCGGCGAGATTTCCCACAGGGCTAAAGGTCAGATGCGTGTTGGCTCGCTGTCAGTTGTCCACATGGTGTTGGTGTCAAGTCATTACTTCTCGAAGGCCTGTCACAGATCCACGTTTGACGGTTAATTGAAGGTCTGAAGTGACGGATGTTAAACACATGCTTCTGCCCAATTAAATTAAATAAAGCCTTCAGATATTTTTGTATATTTTTTTTTATTAATAATAAAAACATAAATCATAGGAAATCATGAAAATCTAATTGAATACATTTTACAAAAATAAAAATGTATATTTAGTTGGATTTGATGATCATTTATATATATATAAGTATTATTTGTTTTAATTTATATTTATTTGAATATATTGTTAATGATAATAATAATAATAATAATAATAATAATAATAATAATATCCTTAAAATTATAAAATGTTTGAATTAAAAATTAAAAATAAAGTTGATTTAATTAGTCATATTCTAAAAAATATTTACATTTATTATTATTATGAAAACTGTATTTTACTTTATTTTGTAATGTTTTGTTTTATAGATATTTTTTAAAATAATAATAATAATACATATTTATATTATATAAAATATAATAAATTATATTTCAAAATAATTTTAATAACAGATTAAACAAAGAGTAAATATACAGTATATTTATCTAAAATATATTTAAATCCTTCCCTTTAATGCTTTTTTTTTTTGCAAAATTAAAAATGTATATTTATTTGGATTTGATAATTATTTGTATGAATAAGTATTCTTTGTTTTAAATACATTGTTTTACATTTTTAAATACATTATTTGAATATATTGCTAATAATGTTAATAATAATAATTATAATAATAATAATAATAATAATATCCTTAAAAGTACAGAATGTTTTGAATTTGACTATAAGTGTTGTAATGTTTAATCAGGTATTTAACACTGTATTGTTGTATTTAACATGCATTGCATAAAATATTTCCAAATAAAGTTAATCAAGTATGTAATAGTCATATTAAAAAAAGTTTTATAGTTTTAACATTACATTTATGTTTTGTTTTATAAATGGTTGTTGTTGTATTATTATTATTAATACTACTACTACTACTACTACTAATAATAATAATAATAATAAAAATATATTAAAATCAAATGTTAAATACTTATAATAACAGATTGAACAAATATTATACATCTGTATTTGTAAACTATATGGAATGTATCTTTAATGCTATTTAAATAGTCTTTTCTCGGTTGATGCACAGGTACGTTTGCTAAGTATATTGTGCATAAATATATATTTTTCACTGAACAATAACATTAATTATCCTGCATCAGCCTGGAAATCCATTCTCAACTGACACAAAAAACAGTGTAAGTGTGTATTATCAGCTGATATCTGCTAGTCTACTGGTTTGTGAAATATCTCAGAACTAGTTAAGCAGCTAGTTGAGGACAGGACAGAAGAAGCGTCACCTCCCGGTCGTGGTAGACATCTGATCTGATACGAGACTGTATTCTTTCATTACCTTCACTGCATGTGTCAAAACAAATGTCCTCCATAGGTTTATTACCACACTCGCAGGTCCTACAAACCAATCCTCTCAGTTGCATATCTCCTCGAGCGTGAAGACCAAACATGCTGTCTGGAATTAGACTCAAAGGTCATGTGTCCCAGTAAGCGTGCCGTTTATGGCGAGACGAAAGAGCGCGGTTTGAGGAATAGCTTTGAATACCTGCCACGACATGTGCCTCTCTCCTGAAGAGCAGCGTGTAGGATTTTCCTCGTGTCTCGACCGGACGAGTGCCTTCCAATGAGCTTTTTTCACACATGGCTTCCCAGAGCCCTCGTTGAAGCAGCGAGATGGTTTCTCATTAGAGAGCTGGCCGCCTTTATTCACTTCTTCAACTTTAGTGTGAGGCCTGAGATGTTCTACATTTTAAGACCTGGTTTTCGGATTAGCACCATTATGGATTATACAACTGGTGGTCTAGGTCGTTTGGATTGCGTGCGGTTTAGTGCCCTAGTTCATTTCAGCCTGCGTTTGTGCTGGTTAAAAAGTGCTTTACTACTTAGGAAGCCATTGAATTGAGTATTTTGGATTTGGGGACCCAAAAATTTGATTTTATTTATTCATTAAATTTGGAGAAATTTAGCATTTTATCACTTGCTCACCAATGGATGTGAATGGGTGCCGTCAGAATGAGAGTCTAAACAGCTGATAAAAACATCCACAAACATTATGTTAACTAATGGACTGGAGTGGTGTGGATTATTGTGATGTTTTTAGCATTTGTTTGGATTCTCATTCTGACGGCACCCATTCACATCCATTGGTGGGCAAGTGATGTAATGCTAACTTTCTCCAAATCTGATAACGAAACAAACTCATCCACATCTTGGATGATATCTTCTATAAATCTTCATTTTGGGGTTTCTTTCAAACTGCGATTGTGTTGTTTCTCAAGGCAGAGGCTCATGGGATAGATGTGGGTTACAGTAACTGAAGGTCACAGCCCAGACTGGCGGGTCACATTGGACTCATGCATATCAATTATTTTTATTTCTTGTTTTTGGCTGACACTCTGAGTTGCCCATTTTAGAGCGCTGGCATTCCAGGCAAGGTAAGCGGCCACATTTAACCAGCTCTCTTCTGTTTTATTGGTGTGGCGTCACTCCAGAGTAAATGAATAGGTGTTGCGCTGCCCGGCTCTGCCTCTGCTCAGTGGGTGAATGCAGCATAGTGTGTAAATTTAATCATAATCTAATTTAACTGTAGAAAATATATACAGATGGTGCACTTCAATTTAAGCTTAGCATGCAAGAAATGTCAAGGTCACATTTGTAAGTCAAATGAAAATGTATTTCTTATTTCAAGACCATTGTATATCCTTAAATTGTTTATTCATGTTTTTTCATGATTTTCACTTTATATACATACATA
>JAUYWG010000060.1:11193091-11210193 GCA_034779775.1 Enteromius afrohamiltoni | reverse complement strand
CTTTATATACATACATATATATATATATATATATATATATATATATATATATATATATATCTATATATATAAGAGAGTAGATACAGATAGTATATAGTACACTGATACAGTATATGCATATACATATTTACAGCACATTATGTAAACAGAAAACAATACACAACAACTTTTTTATTTATTTATTTTCATTTTCATTTTACAATAATTATTATATATTATAAAAAGGTTGTATAACCTAATATGGTTAAAAATAAATGGTAAATGGTTAAAAAAATTACTGAATGATTTACACTTTTTTCTTGTACATAAATCAACTTTAAATTAAAATCCTGAGGATTAAATAAAATAAATAAATGAAACATATTCTTGAGGGTACATTTATTTAAATAAATAAATAAATACATTATTTATACACCATAAATGTTTAATAAATTTTGGTATTTATTAATTCATTCATTCAGTTTTAAAATTAATTTAATTTTCTGTTTATGTATGTAGTGCATTTATTCAAATAATAATGAGTTTTAAATGGGGAATAAATAACAAGGGGAAATTTTCTAATTTTGTGAAAATCCTTCATTATTTCCTTTGATTATGGGTTGAAAAAGAATGCATTGTTAAATGGTTTTGTGAGGTTTAGTAACACAGCAACTGTTCAGCTCCTCTATATGTGCCGGTGACACCCGAGTCAAATAAAACCCCTGAAAACAATCAAATCCAGACGCAGTCCTTTGACTGCACATTCTGAGGAGAGGGATCTTGACTTTCGTGCACCTGCATTTTTAATTTCCACCCTGACCACTCCACAGGCCTCTGGTTCCTCCAGCAGAGATCAGTCAGAGCCAGATGGAGATGTCTTTTCCCGCAAGTCATATATTACTCTTTCATTCCCCTATCTCTCTCTGTCATGAAGCAAAGGACTTTACTGAAGACGTCTCCTGCCAGCGCTCCTCTGTCACAGGGTTTCAGGCAAGCCAAAGCGCTCCAAATGTAAAAATAGCATGACGCACTGTCTGCCGATTGCCAATGTAATAATAAAAAAAAATGATTTGTTAGCGTCTGACTCTTTACTGGCGGCTAAAACACAGGAGCCAATAACCAGAGACTTGTGGATGTAATCGAATGAGGAATCGCTCGGCTCAAATTACGACCAATTTAGGCACAAGGACAAAATGTACATATCACTAATGTGTCCTCATTACATTTACTGGACCCATTCAGAGATCAGGTGACGGACGTTTCAAGAGAAAGCAGAAGAAAGAAAGGACAGAGGATTCTGGTTTTCATGTCTCTGACAAACATCAGTGTGATTGATCGTACTTGATGTTGGGATTTGAACATTTGTTTT
This sequence comes from Enteromius afrohamiltoni, assembly GCA_034779775.1. Lineage (NCBI taxonomy): Eukaryota > Metazoa > Chordata > Actinopteri > Cypriniformes > Cyprinidae > Enteromius > Enteromius afrohamiltoni. Next base: position 11,208,845 of record JAUYWG010000060.1, on the reverse strand, counting down.
TGGAAGTTAAACAGATGAGAAATCCCTGAATGAGGGACTTTAGATGAAACTACCCAGAACACACTAGCAACTGCATAGCAACTAAAAAAATATATAAATATTTTTTAACATCGTATCGTTTGCACAGTAACACATTAAAAGCCATTCAGAATACTAGTAACCGGTAAAACCCAATCGGAACACATTAACAATTAAACAACAATGTTAAAAACAATTTAGAGCACCCTAGCAACCACTAACACCCAATTGGAACACCTTAGCCACTGAACAACAATGTTAAAAATAATTTAGAGCACCCTAGCAACCACTAAAACCCAATTGGAACACCTTAGCAACTGAACAACAATGTGAAAAACAATTTAGAGCACCCTAGCAACCACTAACACCCAATGGGAACACCTTAGCAACTGAACAACAATGTTAAAAATAATTTAGAGCACCCTAGCAACCACTAACACCCAATTGGAACACCTTAGCAACTGAACAACAATGTTAAAAATAATTTAGAGCACCCTAGCAACCACTAAAACCCAATCGGAACACCTTAGCCACAGAACAACAATGTTAAGAACAATGTAGTACACCCTAGCAACCACTAAAACCCATTCGGAACACCTTAGCAACTGAACAACAATGTTAAAAACAATGTAGTACACCCTAGCAACCACTAAAGCCCAATCAGGACACCTTAGCAACTGAACAACAATGTTAAAAATAATTTAGAGCACCCTAGCAACCACTAAAACCCAATCAAAACACATTTACTATTAAACAACAATGTTAAAATCTATTTAGAGCACCCTAGCAACCACTAAAACCCAATCGGAACACCATAGCAACTGAACAACAATGTTAAACAACATTCAGAACACCCTAGTCCGATCAGAACACAGTAGCAACTGGCAAAATCCAGTCGGAACAGAACAGAACACCTAGCAAAAAATGTTAACAACCATTTAGACACCCTGGCAACCAGTAAAATCTAATCTTTGCGTTTGAACAACAATGTTTCAAACCATTTAGAACACCCTAGCAACCGAATAGCAACATAAAAAACATTCAGAAACCCTAGCAACTGCATAGCAACACAATTTTAAACAGCTTAACAACTGCAAAAACCCAATCGGAAGACCTTAACCAAACCATGTATTGATTTGTCCAGTCGTTAAATGATGTAAAGCTACAGTTTTGTTTTAATAACTGTTATTTTATATCAAGACGACGTGCTGCTAAGCTTTGGGTGTTGTAAACTGGGAATTGCGTCTCTTATTTCCAAAAATATCTTCCTCAAAAGTGCTGAAAGAAACGCTGATGGGGCTGTTAAGGAACCTGAATTATTAAATTCTTTCTGATTCTCATTCTTCTTTGTTCTCTTCGCATCCTCTTCCTTTAATCCTCCACAAACTAAACTGATCAGAGTCAAAGTTCAGTTTCAGGATTAGTTGATCGGTTAGGCCGAGATAATCAGGAGCGAGCCACAGTGGAAAAAACTTTATTTATTTATTTATTTGAACTCTTTGAAAGTCTTATCCCAATCCAGCGGAGTTCTTTATCCGCTCTTATCCTGCTCTTAACCTTTGAATCTCCACAGACACTCGTCAGGCGGCTCTGCCGGGAACAAAAGCGCCTGACAGGCCTGTGTGATAACTATTACAGATGAGAAACGCCATGCCTCTAATTTACACATTTATCTTGCTTAGGAATATTCTGAAATCTATATGCTAATTAATAGCTTTATCTTTCCGCCCAAGTCTCACAATGTCCTGTTTCCCAAACCTTTCCAAGCTCTTGGAGTGAGAATGGCGTCACATTACTTTTTCAAGTATTAAAGGAACAAATCCTATGCTTTTTGTGAGATATCAGTCATTAGATAACTTTTTTCTACCGTGTTACAAGAAACCCTGCTTCTCATTCTATAGTAGTGCTAGTAGTAGTATTTGATGTTTATGCATCCATTATATATGTATATAATTATTATTATTATTATTGTTGTTGCTATGATTATACATTTAAAAATAATAAAAAAAATGTTTATTTATTTAGCATAAACAATTGTGTGCCATGCTATAATAGTATTTTAGTATTTTATGTTCTATACATCGGCTTGTATATTTACTTGTATTATTATTATTATTATTATTATTATTACTTGTATTGTTGTTGTTATTATTATCGCTATTATTATAACTTGTATTATTATTATTATAACTTGTATTATCATCATCATCAGTATTATTATTATTAACGTTATTATTATTTATAAACATAATTTCAACTATAATGTGCTAAATTTATAAACTGAGTTGCAAACCTACTGATTATGATATATATATATATATATTTGTCATGTAATTGTATTTCTTTTAGTCTTTAAATAAATATCTACATAAATAAATATATTATATGAAATAAATAAAATAATGTATATTTAATATTATATACCCTCTCTTCTACAGTATCAAGTCTATATTCAAACAGCATATCACTTATTTGATCCTCTGCATGTTTATGAAAAATCCATGGCCTGATCTGCAGTCTCCACTGCAGTGCTTTATCAGACGTGAAGAGTTCCTGTAAGCAAGCAGCAAGTAATGTGAGTCTCTATAACCTGAACCGCCTGACTATTCTCAAACTATTGATCACGGGGCTCCAAACCCCCATCCCAGCATCTCTAGTGGCTTCTCGGGTTGCTTGCATCATCATCATGGAGTGGAACCAGAGTAAAGCGACAGATTGATAAAACGACCTTCAGCCCAGGCCGAGGTCAAAGGTCCAGATAGGCGTTTCTCCTAAATGACATCCATACATACTCACAATGCCTCAAACCGAAGGACAAGGACAGGAGGGGGATGAAAATAAAGGGGTTACTCAACTGTATCAGTGAATAAATGAGAACACGGGAGGTAAGGAATTCATTTTCCGTAGTTTAAAAGAGGGTAAAGTAAAACATGCTTAAGTTTTTATGCATCAAGGGACGCATATTACATTTTTTTTTTTTATATCGCATTCGAGAGTCCCTCTATTTTTGCCCTACTTTTTAATGCTTCAACTTAAAATATAATTTACATAAACTCTGCCATCAAATAACAATTCAATTCAATGGAGGGGGAAATAAAAAAATAAATATATAAAGCTAGGAATAGCCTGGAGTATTTTACAGAAGGAGTAAAAAACAACGCACGTAAAATAATTCCCAACAGGATTGCATCGCGTATATTTTTAGATGCGCTTTCGAGCTATGATGTGTCTGTCGGCGATGTAACCGAATGTATCCAGAAAATTGGTTGCAATCTGAGAGAATCAGCAGCATATGTACGGATCTCACCTGAGGAGCTAATGTGTCCCGTGAGGACAAGGTGGTCCACGCTGCAGAGGATTTGAACAGTGTCGTTAGCGAGCCCTGACTCTGTGTCCTGTGTGAAAACGTACACTAGAGGCTTAGCCTTGCTCATAAGGTTGGACCACATTTGCAGGTTCACTCTGTTTGACCATTGAGCTTGCGCATCTTGCAGTTTCTCGTGCATGACTTGGCATTTTAAAAAAATGAAAATGACTTTACTTCTATTCCACTGCCCTGGATTTTTTTATTTATTTTTTTTCCTGAAAAACGTATTCTGTGTGAACTGCCCTAGCAATCCTCTGCACAGTATGGGGCAATAACGTTGTTTGACCTGAAAGAGAAAGCCAGTGGTTGATGGTTTATGCTAAGGCTAATGCTCAGACAGTGCATGGTGCAATGCTAATGCTAACGCAGAGCAATGTGTAAATAACTGCACTCTGCTTGTGTAGATAGAAGCGCCAGTATTCATATACTAGACTAGTTTTTACACCCGTTTATGCTACGGTTCATTAGGCAATAACTGTGCTAGAGATTCACTTGCATACTTGCATGTAGATACAGACTGCATTCTGACACACTGTGAGTGTGAAATAGAACTTACTATTATCTGTATTCACATAGTTGAAATGAGTTGCTGGCTGTATATGCTAATGCCAGCTGTGGCGCGATTTGTAAAAACGTGAAGAATTCAGCACATTCAAAGGTCATTCAAGGTGGGCGTTGCTAAAAAGAACATTTTGTGTATTTGGTGTAATGCAATGTGTTTATGTGGTAATTATTTTCCACATACTGTACATTATTGTTTCTCCTCTAAGCCCCGCCTCCTGAAATGGCTCAATTTGTACAAATCGGTACAAAAAAAAGCGAGGTGTGCTCTGATTGGTCAGCTATCCAGTGCACTCAAGCGTCTGATGGAAATGCTCCACCCCTTACCATAACGTGATGCTTCGTCCAAGCGCTATGTCACCAAAACAATAAAACACATTACAAAGCAGTGGAGACATAATTACTGAATCACTCCAATATTTGTGTTCAACTGTTCTGGAACAGTGTTGGAAACACAACTTGACAGCGTCTCCGGAACATGGCGCCCGCAGCAACACTACAGACAGAAGCATTGTGTTTGTTTCTGGCTCTGTTTATGTGTGTCATAGTGAAAGCTAACAATTTAATACAAACTTGTGTTGGATTCCAAATAGTTTCCAAAAAGCACCGTCGTTCACTTGTGTAGAGTATGTTTTCCAATTGTTAGCAATGCTAAAAATGCATTATGAACTGCATTATGGCGTATTTTGATCATGCATAAAATTGAGATTTACATTTGCCTTACATTGAGTAAGTTTCAGGTATTTTTTTTACTCTTACGTCTGCAACTTCTGACTACGTTAAGAATTCAGCACACGCATGGGTCATGAATCGTTCTGAACACAAAGAGAAAGCTAGCGTGTGTATCTAGAAACACCTTTGAGTTGAGTTGTTTCTGGCTTTGTTTTTGGCTAATGCCGGAAATTCAACACCTAGTTCAATAAGATTACGAATTGTATTTGACACATTTTGGGAGAAAAGAAAACAGCAATGCAGAACATTGAGTTGATATACAGTAGCTCTGAGCATCTACATTCAGATACTTGCACAAACGGACTGTGTTTACGCTAATGTTGTACAACTTCTTTAAAAAAAATTTCAGAAGCATCTGCATTCACATACATTACTTTAAGTATGCTTCTGGGCTAGCGTATGCTAATTCCCACAATAGCGCCAGAATTCAACATATTCTTGCATAAGGTTATGAATCATTTTCGACACATTTCGGAAAATAAAAAAAACAAACAAGCGTCTGTGTTTAGGGAACTTTCTCCGGAACGCCTTCACCATTCTGCTAAGTTTCTCCAAAGTTACGAACGAAAACGTTCTTCCTGTAACTTTAATAAAACACTCATCCAAACATATTTTTGGTAGCTAGTTTGCAATCAGGCAGAAAATGCGCACACGTTATTTTTGGAAAACAGAAGGACAAAAGCTGTGATTTATGTATTTGGAAACAAGCATCTTTCTGGATCAGTTCACATTCGTTTCTGCTATAGGCATTCTTATGCTGTATAAAGGGAAATAAAATGATGCTATTGAAAATGACGTTTTTGTGTTTTTCACAGCTAAAAACTGAACAATGCATCCTTGCTCTTTACTAATAAACAGACCTTTTAAATGACCCATTAAATGGGCCTGGGAGGAAATCCATCTGAGACATGAGGAAATGATGACTTGGATCTTAACGGGATTTTGTATTGCTGAAGCGCGTTCTACAATTAGTCTTCTGAGCTCATCGATTAAAGCCCACTATCTCGCAAGAGACGAGACGTGCAGATCCTTTGTGGGTGTTTTTGCCCAGAGGGGCCGTCCTGATTGCTGTCCAGATGTCCATTACTTTAATTGAGAGTAAAGAACAGCAGACTGACAACTTGGGAGAGAGCGAGATAAGACAGGATGAGGTAAAGTGCAGGGATGAGATGCTATTCCTGGTCAGAACATTCCACTTTGCCTCTGTTCTAAGTGTCTTCCTGTTGGTGCATTAATGTCTCCTCTGTCCATAAAATCATAATGAGATCCCTCTTCTGCTGATTTTACTACATTTCCTGTGAATCTAGCACAACATGAGCAGATATTCCAATAAACAGGGTGAGTTTTAATAGCATGTTGACTTGGTCAGGTTGTGTTTCTAGACGGCGTCCGTCGAGGTTTAGTTGATTTAGGATGACAAAAGGGCTCTCGGAGGGACTGCGAGGCTTAGGAGCAAAGCTTTGAAAGGGTTTCTTTTCATACTTCTGAGTGTTTTGGGTATTCCTGGGGTCGTGATTTAGCTGTGCACGGTTTTATTTTACACCAGTTGCTTGTTCAGAGGTTATGAGAGAATTTGTCTTGGCTGCATTCTAATTGTGGCTTGTTTGTTTTTATAATATTTAAGTGATTAAGAGCCATGATCAGAGAATTTAGTAAATTCAAATAATCAGTCAGTATTGTTAGGAATATACCCTAGGCTTTTTTTTTTTAACGTGCCTCTTAATTAACTCACAAATTAATCCGCTCAAGACTTTCATATTTTGAGCAATTATAGGACTTTTTCTCCTGATTAATAGTCAAAGTAAGCGTGGGAGTTCTGCGTCTAATAATTATAATGCCCGATATAATGGATGATTTTAATCAAGGAAAATAAAATGAGACACAAAACGTTCTAGTGTCTTTTGTGGCCAGTTGCAGTAACTTGCCTGCCGTCACTGAATATTACAGCAGCAGTTTAACTCCAGTAACACAATAACACAAAGTCGCTTTTGTTTTAGGGCCTGGTGGTTGATTTATGATGGTTATTTTGGGCTTTAAAACAACAGGTGATATGAACAATGAGATCTATCCATGTACGACCACTACAAGCTTGCAGGCTCTGCATTCAGTTCAGCCACAACTGTGTTTAAAAAGCTATTTCATACAAACTGGCACTGACACTGATCTATGCGCTATTAATTGTGCATCTGTCAGAGTGTCAATTTCAAAAAAGAAATATATATATATATATGTATTGTTATTGTTATTTATAAACATTTAACAATAAACAAAATTATAAAAATATTTGTTTGTTTGTTTAAAATTCACATCTTTTTAATTGTATTTCAGTTGGTAAACAAGATTGCAAAAAAGGTTGACACATATATTTATAATAATAATAATACATGTTATATTATTGTTATTATTATTAAATATGAAGGCAAATGCACAAAATATTTATATATTTAAAAAAAAATATATATATATATATATTTATTTCATAATACGTTGTTTGCATGTATGCCTTCATATTTACCATATTTAATATTATTTTATATTCACAAATAATTACAATAAAAATATGATGATGGTTAAATACAAATCGAAAAAAATAATGTAATTTAATATTAAATGTTCTGTACGTTTGCCTTTTTATAATAATAAAAAATGATATAATAAACTTGCAAAAAATAATAGTAACAATAGCAATAACTGAACATATAAGTAGCAGTAGTGAACTATACGTATGTATCTTGAAACTGGAGCACTGAAGAGCCAAGAAACAGAAAACATAATTCTGTCGTCTCAGCAGATGGCTAAATTATCTTGACTTATTGTCCTATTGAATTGCAGCAGACACAGGAAGCCCAGCATTATATTATCCCTTGTAAGTCTGAATTAGCACAATGGCTGTGGAAAGCTTGAGCATCCGTAAAATCATGGGGAGTGAAGAAAAAAAAAAATCAATAGGTTCTGTAGGGGTTAATGAGGCAGATGCATGTTACGAAGAAGAGTCTGACTGCTATCTGGACAGCTTAGCCTAAGGTACACTTGTTCTAGCTCACGACAGACCCCCTGGAGATGGAGACAGAGTGTGCACTCGATGGACGAAACATGGACTGACACGCTCGCGTCATGGCCGGCTGAGCATCAACATCGCGCGCACTTTTATTTTTACTGGGCTTGTATAGCAAGTAAAGTGAAAATTAACAAGAGCTAACAGAGTTAACAAGCCTACTCCACACCAAATCTGCCTGCTTCGTCGGCACTGATAATTGCTGACAAAACCAACAGCGGATCCAGTCGGCGGGCCTTGCCCAGCCCTCGGATGACACCGCGCATATAGCGGTCAGCGTTTCCCGTTCTTCTCTACAGACGAAGGGAGACATTTACTAATGAGAGCAGGCCGTCCAGTCCATCACACCCACATCGAGAGAACAGAGCTGTAAATCACAATTAGAGTGACATGTCTTAACAAGCCTGGCTGCCGTCCGTCGTAGCATAAACCCCCAGAATTACGATTATATAATTAGATCATTTGTCCCTCACCTAATTGGCACTGTGTCGCGGTGGGTTGTTATGTTGCTCCTCATTTGGGACTAATATTTTGTTGTTAAACTAATAAGATAAATGTCAGCAGTGCATGTATTAAACCGCGACGGGATCCAGGATATTAGTGTATGGATATTGCAAGCTAGGTTTACCATTTGTCATCAGAGGGAGTAATGAGATTCATCTGTGACGATGCATTCATTTGCGACGAGGATTGTTAATCAGACGTATCTGTTTGTAATATGTTTACTTATATCCCTCCACAGCAATCGTTCCGAACATCGGGAGTGCGGGATTTGATGGTGCGCCAGTTTTAAAGCCGTAATTTTGTTTATCTGAAGAGAATCAGATTGCCTGGTTTTGATGGATTACAGCCTGTCTTTGTAATGCAAATAAATCAAAAGGCCATCTTCGTTTCATTAATGCGTGCACACACACTTGCTCTTTGTATGGGCGAACTCAAGTAAAACATGTTGTATTACATTCATGCATTGATTTGTTTAGAAAGATCTTACAAGCTGAAGTGTATAATTTAGTGTTAAGTATGCCGAATAACAGCCAAAAAAACCACTCCCAGTTTGGCATTGGTTCGTAAAAATTATGAAAAAACTCATTTCTGCTGTTGTCGGGTTTGTTGGGTGACTTTTACAAACAATTAACAATTAGGGATTAACTAACCTATATAAACAGCAAGCAGAAACATTCCCTGGCTCCCATTGGTCTGTGAAGCCAATGACCCCGCTCTAAACTCATCCCCATTGGTTGAATAAGTTCTTCTACATAACAGCAATAAAGTACTGTTTTCAATCTCCTTATCTGCCATTGGTCTGTGAAACAGCTGGTCCCACCCCAAACTCACCCTATTGGTTTAAACAGTTTTATTGTAACAGAACTGGGACATACTAGAATTAGCATGTATAATGTAATCATAGTATGTTTAAAAAAGGGTCTACTTTTTTCGGTTATACACATAACACATAAAACGTGTTAAAAACTACAAACATGGTGGATATGCGCAGCCAACGGACAGGCAGAGAAAGGGATTTAGATAGTCAACATCTAACTTGATGAAATAATGTTCCTCCGTAGCTACACTGTGAACTTCATTCTGATGCGTTTGATCATTAACTTTTAAATGCATTACACAAACACGTAAGCAGAGTTCTCGGCGTGCAAGATCTGCGATGTGCTTCTTCATTCTCTCCTAAACAGAAGCAAATCAAATTAAACGAAATCTGGATGATTTTAACTGTGACAAGATGATTGGCAGGGTAATTAAAACAGTTCCAACCGAGTGTCTGTTAAAGACGCAGCTATGACGAAGTATGTCCCGAAGCGTGCCGACTGTTCTGCTACACACTCAAAATATGTATTTTTTTCTTCACAGAAACAGTACATACTTGTAGGGCATAGTATAAGTGGGTGAACTGGGACGCAGCACAAAACAGACTCAGAGTTCACACATTAGGTTGATTTCTTCAAACAGAAATACTCCCTGTCTGTCATTGGGCCTTGAAGCAGAAAGCCCCGCCTCCAAACTCACCCCATTGGTTGACGCAGTTCTGTTGTTGTCGGGCTGGTCGAGCAGATAGAGTGTTTTGAAAACAACAGAGTTGGCACTTTGGGGGAATCGATCTACAGATGTGTTGCTGTGTATTTCTTTGTAAAAGAAATTCTTTTAACAATGGCACACTTTTATTATGTAAACCTATATGGTCATGAATGGACAGCGCTTGGATGGAGATCACCGGTTATAAATAACCATCATTTACTTACTTAATTATAGGTTATAATAATCATGATATGAGTAGAAATATCTCCATTCTATTAAAGGAATAAATGGTAAGGAAGCTGGCCATCAAGGGCAGGGCCGAATGTAACCTTTTTAACATCTGTGACATTTTATCAGTCGGGGTAATTATCGCCTCCATGTGACTGAACATTAATCAGCCTGGCTTATCTCTGAACAAAATTAAGAAATAAACAGTGGCAGCCAACATGTACACTGAATGGGTCATTAGCAGCGTCATTTCTGCAACTCATTTTTCATTTCTCATTTGGTTTTAATAGTTCTTGGGTCTCTGATGACACGGTCTGACAGTGTGATGGGGCGGGAGGTCAGCGCTCTTACAGAGTGTTAGGGCACGGCGAGCGAGCAGCTTTGCTCCCCGCGGACCTCATTAAAGCCTTGAGGAGAAGTGGTGTGAGTCTGACCACTGAAGAGCGCTGCCTGGTAGAAGTTAAAGTGCTCAGGCCTTCAAAGGCATGTTGGGAACTTCAAATATTAAAGGGGATGTTATGAATTTCTTGTGTTTTTGTCACCCCTGTGGTGCAGCTTTGGATGTAGCAAAGTCAAAGGCTTGAGTGTTTTTGAACTGCTTGATACAATTACAGACTTTATATGAAGTTAGGCTGAGAAAATCAGGCTTTTTACAGTTATGGGCTTGAACTCCTGTTAATCAGCTTTGGTACTCTTTGTCAAAAGCTATGGTTTAGGCTCGAGGGTGTAGGAATAAGCTCTTATATTTCACTTGCTTATATACTTATTATTGATCGTTTTGAAGGGACATTATGCCAAACTATTGCTTCTGTATCAGGAATGTATCTGGAAAACCGCATCACAATTTTTTTTTTACCTCACCCAAACATTTGTAATCATTTACTCACCCTCTTGCCGTTCCAAACATCAATGGACAATTATGAATAATGTTGATGACCAAAACAGTTTTGGTGATTAATCACTTCCAAAAGCAAGTCTAAATATATATGTGTGTATATATATATATATATATATACACGGGTTTGCAATAACATGAGGATGAGTATATCACAACAGGTTTTTCCTTTGGTGACAAACTATTTCTTTAATGTATGCAGTATTTTAATCAAGCAACAGAGCAGTGACCCAGGAATGATGATCCAAAAAACAGGTCCTTCTTGCCGACCTCACTTCACGCCCAATCACAAATTTTGAGTAATTAAAATTGAGGTGGAAATTGAGTAGTTGAGTATATCAAAAGCAAGACATGTTTTCACGAGGGGAAAATGCGTCGAGTCCTGTCGCCTGCTCTCTAATTCGAGCAGGCTGTCTGGGTCCCTCAGGGGTCCAGCTGTCCAGCATGGAACAGCTGAGGAGCTTCCCAAAGATCAGAGGCACACGCCCGAGCCGCTCTGCTTGTGCAGCTGACAAAAGCCCAACCCCGACCCTCCGCCCAGCCCCTGCTCAGTTTGCTTTGTGCAATAGTCCTGGAATCCACCCCTGTGTGAAGGGTGGGTGGCACGTCGTGTTGTTTTAGCACCACGCTCTACTGGGCTCAGGCGTCAAGCCCCTAAACCTACCGTGTCCGAGACACGTATCTGTCATTGGAAGATCTGACGAACACAGGCCTCTAATGGCTCGGATATCACAAGCCACCCCGCGCAAGAAGAAAAAAAAAGCTGTGACGGCAACTGAAGGCATCAGTCGCGAGTTAATTCAAATGAAAGATGCACTGCAGCGCTGGTATATTATGTATTTGGGTCAGTTTGTGTCAGGCAGGCTGGGGTTGGCTCATCAAGAGCGAAGTTTCCCGTAATCTCCGTGTAAGGCAAGAAACAAGATAGAAGTTTTCTTTTTGGCAAACAGTCTGGGGTAAAGCGGCGGATTCATCTGACAATTACCAACTCTTTCAGAGCAGTAATCACGAGCACATGCGTACAGCTCTGGTCAAGAGGAAGCACTTAACCAATAGCCACCCCTCGTGATCTCAGTGTTGTTTCACAGGAAGCAAACGGGAAAATCCAATAACTCCTTTGTGGTTCTTTTTTTCCAATCTCCGTTGTATTTACACCGCCATCCGTTGGTATGCGAGTAATCTTTCACCACTTCAGAATCGGGGTCAGAGATAGAAAATGAGAAAACAAGCCAGGGTAATTTTCCTCTTCCAATATTCTGGGCCGGTGACCTTCACCCGAACTGAAGTGAAGGAGGCTGGCAGAGGAAAAGGGGTGAGAAATGAAAGCTAAGAAAAGAGAAGTAAGAATGGAGTTTCCTGCCGGCTACACCCACTGAACCCGACGGCAAAGCCGCGGGAAGGATAAATAACTCCACTGCCTTTTGCAAAGCATCTAATTAAATCAAAATGGGGCAGTTTCAGGTTATTGCCTATACTCATTAAGTACCTACCCAGTCCTTGTACTCCAAGCTTTGCTTGGAATCTGAGATCACTGAACAAATTTAATTCGGCACCACCACTCAGCTGGAGCCTTTTGCACAAAATGAGAAAAAATGATGAGTAGAATTGCATTGGGTTTGAGCATTAGGGAAATCGCTGATACCTTCGTATGCTAGTCACAGCGGTTGGATTAGTGGTCCTGTGTTTGACTTTGTTAACTACCTCTATTATTCACAAAATTACATTTTCACTTCTGGGTTTAAGCAATAAGAGAGTATGCTGGCCTTAAAAAATTCATAACCAGCTGATTTGCAATTATTCGCACCATTTCCTATCGGCAGGAGACAGGTCTTAAAACTACAGACACTGATCTGAAGTAGTAATTTATAGGCTGTTCTTATGAATGCGTGTTTACACTAGGGATTCGATTAGAAAGGCCATGGGTTCTTCCCCCACACCTTATAATCCACCATATAACTTATCGAATCACGGCTTGAGCGACTCCTTGCTAACCCCGCAATTCTAGCGTCAGGTAACTGAGGAGTAATTTGGGTGACCGCACTAGCCATGAAGAGCCTTTGATCCTTTTTGCAGGACACACAAAATCCATAAAGCATGCGATCTAAGGACAATAAACATGTCATTAGCATAAGCATTTATGTGGTAGAGATTGCTTATGGAAACTTCATCCAGGTTCATCCAAAAAAACCTCTTTACGTTAAATGAGAGAATACTATGTTCAAGGGCAGTGTTAGTCTTTCTGGCTATTCCTCTTTTGTACTAAAGGTTTTGACAGAGGAAAAAAAAAATATGAATGAGATTCAGACACACGCAATCAGTAAGCAAAAACAACAACCTTGTTGTTAGCATTAGCATTAGGCTAAGAACTGCCTTCTGAGGTGAAAATAACCAACAAAATCATAGCGTGACGATCAGACTTACGCGAGCTACGAAGAAAACAATAACCCTTACGAAATTTAATAATAATTTTACTACAAATAAAACCTAAAAACATTGTTACTGTATTGCTACAGCAACTTAACTATGTTTTTACTTATGTTTTGGTTTAGGGACGGAGTTAGGTGTAGGTCATTCGTACAAATTCATATATAATGTATATAATACGTACGATTTAGCAAAAATCAAATGAATTGAGGTCGTACAAATTTGTACAAATTAGCCACCTCGTAAAATATGTTGTGTATGTTACTTTCTTCAATCAAGCACACAATAAGATGTTTTGAAGGCTGTTGGGGACCAAACAGTTGACGTCAGCCATATTTTGTTAACTGTTTTTTTGCAAATGTTCATTTTTGATTGAAAACCTTAAATAACTGCTTCACACATGTATTTTTTATTTTTATTCATTGGCATGTTTAATGTAAACACATTACTTGTTTTATTTAAACTACAAAGAAGCACAGTATAGTGTATAAATATGTGAATTGGGACACAATGAACCTACATTTTTTGGTTTATTTATTATTATTTTTTATTTATTTATTTATTTTTTTTCATGAGAGACCCTTATGGGAAATTTAAATCAAATGCAATCAAATTCAAAGCATTAGAAATATGATGACAATCAGACAAACATGAAGAACAAGCGTATATATGTAGCTAGCATTAGCATTTAAGCTAACTTGGTAGCCTTAGAGTTTGTGGTGTGTTTTTAGTTCAGCTTAGTGCCGTCCGTGATTAGACTACGTTTGTATAGGTAATATGTCCTCAAATGCAATACAAGACTGTAAAGGAAGAAGAGGTAATTTTGGCGCAGACGATCAATAGTATCAGCTCCACGTTAGCAAACAGTCCTTGTAAAACTACACGAATGATTTGTGATATATGAGCTGAAGTACGTTGGCCATAGCTTTCCAGTGCTGAGATTCAAATGTTTGGTGTTCATCGTTTGAATATTTCCCAGCATTCAGCTTGTCTTTGTTCTCGTGTGAACCAGTGGCTCCTGTTCACTGATCTGAGGTCAGGAGGCTCTTCTACTGCATGCCAGATCCCAGATCAGCACTCTGAGGGAGAGAAAAGAGCGTGACTGTAATCTCATGAGTCATGTCGCCTTTTACACAGATTTTCTCACTATTCGTGTATGTTTTTACTTTGACTATTGCATAATTAACAGCTGCAGTTAAATCCCAACATCTATCCATCCATTGCTTTTCAATAACTTGTATGTATTCACAGTGGCGTCTTGTTTATAACATATCTACGCACACTGCTTCACACGGGTCTCTTGCCAATGCAGCGGGAAGGATTCCTCGTCCAGTCCCTGTGCTGAGCTGTTTTCAGAGCCGTCACATAAATCTCAGACGGCCAGAGCCCCTCGGAGCCCAAGGTCACCGCCGCCGCTCCAGTGTCAGTCATCCGACAGAGCTGCTTTAACAAAGCACTGCATGGTCAGCTCTCTGCAGAGAACCAGAGCAAATAGCATCGCGGCATTTTAAACGTTTAAAGTCAACTCAAAATCTCCGCCGAACACTAATTATGCTAATACTTTGACAATATAATCGCTCTCGGATTGGCGATAACACGGTGTTATCTTTACCTCGGAGGCATTTATTGACCTTTAAGTTGTTGTGATGGCACGAGCTGTCAGCGAGGAAAGTGATTCAGAAAAGATAGCAATCAGAAAATCCGGCAATTCATCCTTAACTCCGCCGCAATTACGGTAACAATACGTAACGGCATGCGATAGTGATGCAACGCTTACAAAAGAAATCAGGCTAAATTGAGTCTGACTGCTTTGTACTTAAGCTCGCGCACTTCAGAGCGGAGAACGCGACTTCTTTGGAGAGCTCTTCAACGCCCCTGCTATCCCACTCAGCGTAATTATAGTGATCATGAGCGCGGGATGAGTGATGGAGGGAGAGGGAGGGCGAGACGTGAGGATGGATGGAGTGGGTGGAGGGAGGAAAGAAGAAACGGCGTGATCTTGTTTTGTCTTTGTGTTCTGGCAAGGCCCTGTCAAAGCTGAGACATGCTACCCTACACTCGTGTGTTTAAATAGTGTGTGTGTGTGTGTGTGTGTCACTGCGAGGAACCCTCTGTGCACGATACACTCTTGAGAGATGGATATCAACTTCAGGATTCTGGGGGTTTTCTCAATACTTCGTTTTAGGCATCGTTTCTGATCTACAGCAGATTGTGGAGCCTGTCCCTTAAACAGCAAAACACTACTGAGACTGGATAATCCACATCCGTGTTCAGAACGGAGACACAGTACTGCGTTTTTAGATGATTAAATAAAAACACAGGCCTTTTAAAATACATATATGTTTTTATACATTAACATATGTTTATATATATTAATATATATATATATATATATATATATATTTTTTTTTTTTTTTTTTCATATTTCATATTTTTCATTCTCATT
>JAUYWG010000060.1:11179530-11189982 GCA_034779775.1 Enteromius afrohamiltoni | reverse complement strand
ATATATATATATATATATATATATATATATATATATATATAAATAACCGCGATTAATGCTGCTCTCTATAGAAAAACATTGACTACAAGTGGAGATTTTTCCAGGAAATAAAACTACACTAAATGTCGAGGTATGGCTTTCGTATTGAGTTCATGGAGGCCCCAGTGATCATTAAGGGCTGTCTGGGCCACCCCTTCCATTCTCTCTCTGCTGGTTTCCTGTAACAGCTCTTGTGTTCACGGAATTGGCCATTACGAATGTTGAGGGGGTGAAGAGGGTAGGGCTGCGAGACAAGCAGCCAGTGAACCGACACATAAGCGTGCGCGGCCTTGACTGGCAGGAGTGTATTTGAGTTGCGTGTCAAACACGGAAGAAGAGAGAAACGGACCAATGCAAATAGCAGCGCTCTGCCGTGACCTGGAACCCCTCCCTGCATACAGATGCTTTGAATGAATCCTGAGTTTGTGTTCATATTCAAACCCTCCCAGCGTGAGGGCAGGTGCTGCTTAATGTCAGCGCGAGAGCACATATACATCTCAAGCTGTGCTCTGAAATGCACTTAAATCTGGGATAGTAGCTCACAACATGTGGTCAATATCTCATGTTACTTTTATGCAAGGACACATGGGCCAATCTGTTTCCGCTGTTTAGACACGCTTACCGTACCGTGATAATATTTGCCAGTGCCACGGTTTTACTGTAGGAATATTCCAATATCAATCAGAATTTGTTTATACTCTGATTATGCGAGTGTCATGTAAATGCATTGCTATAATCAGATGAAGCTGATATTCTAGTTGTGTAATATAAATATTTAGAAAATCCATCGTATAAATCGATGCACGTCCAGACATATATAGTCTGGGTGATGTTCAATATACATTGCGATAATGGAAAATATATCTAGAGAAATATTCCAGCAAAATGTTCTCGACGCCACAGCTATAATGATAAAAGCACATAGACGCAATATCATTGGAATCACTTCCAATGCTAACAGCCAATCAGAATCCACGAGCTTGTGCGCTTACAGACGATATGGTCCGCTGGCATGGAGACTAATATTACGGTATAGAACCGTATTGAGAGCTCACTGTGGCCGGTCTCAATAATCCATATTTTCACACACTACAGCATCATTCAGCTCTACTAATTAGTCTTCATTAGATGCGCTGTTGTGTTACACATCAAGAAAAGGGAGATTTACAGGTGATTTGCATGAATTAGATGGAGATTATGCTTGCTACAGGTTGTTACATGTGCAGGTGTCAGTAAAGCATTCAGGGGTGGAGGTTTAGATCTGTGGATAGATTTAATTTAAATCGGTTGGCTTTGACGTTTTTGTTACTGATTACCGGCTCGGTGGGAACCTTATCAGTCAACACCTTATTTTTTATTATTCAAACAAGGTCAGGCAAGTTTTTTTTGAAATACCTTTTATAATTTGCATGCCTTTCTTGGTTCTTGAAACCTTTGGATTTGTTAGAAACATTTTTAAATTCTTCTGTTTTGCCATAGTGTGACATATTTAGCCAAACGCATGGCTCATTTAGGCCTAGACGTAGTTTAAAGCTCTTGACTGAGGTTGTTTTTGGTCTGGAGGGAACACAGACCATTAAAAAGCTGACATCTGTAGCAGCAGCCATTTATTATCATGATCTGGCTTGAAAAATGTACAGTGGCCATATTGACCGATGACTTGATGACATTTTTTACATTTGGTGTTGTGTATGTTGGCTTTTTGGAAGTTGTTTGGATGAATAAATCAAAAGTATGGTTTAAGGCACAAAATATGAACCATAATAATCATTTTCTAAAAAAACTATTAAGATACACAGTTATATATCACCTAAAGTTTTAATGAATTCAGATAATTAGACTTTTTTCATTTAATAACATTTAATTAAATTATTAAAATAAAACTTATTCCAGTACGTTACCAAACAGAAATTGTATTTATTTATGTATGTATTTCAGGTGAAGTTATTTTTATCATGTGTTTTTCTTATTTCTATTATGTGTTTGTTTTAGTAATTTCAGCTAAACTTATATGATTTTGATTGAATTAATCGCTTATATTAAAATAAGTCCAGAAAAATAAATGAATAATCCAATTAAAAACAGAATTTGGGGGGAAACATTGATAGTTTAATTTTAATTTAGAGCTGAGGTATTCGGGGCCGACAGAAGATCCAGAAACACACTGAACTTGGCAAAATCCCGGAGACCACAGGTGCGGCCCAGTGGGCTCCATCATCTCGCTCGTTCCTCTCCCTGTCTCTTCTTCTAATTGGTTGGTGGATCGCCTTGAGGGACGAGGGAAGAAAACGGGATCGCTTTGCACTAATGACATACACACGCCAGCGCCACCCGTGGACACGACTCTCCGAATGACACACTGCCAAACTCCTACACAGGCCTCTCCAACGCTCTCGGCTTTTTTGGATTTCTGACCTACTTTCTCAGAGCTCCGACCGACTGATGTGCCGCCCCTTTGAAATCCTGGCTGTGTTCCGATGTTATCTGAAAACACACACCCACACCTGTAATCGAGCGGCCGTGACAAGCGCAGCTTTAATTAACCTGTCGGCGGATTTCAGAAAGCGCGAACGTGGGTGAATCTGGGTGGTGTTAAGGAGAGCAGATGTTCGAGGAATCATCAAGTGCTCATTCGTCATTAGCATGCTGGGATGCCGCAGTATTAGCAGCCTTGACGTCTGATGTAGCGCTTCCTCTGAGAGATTCTTAATTAGTTAAAACATTAAAATGACTACAAACTCTCTACTTACTATGAAAAAAAAAAACTAAACAAAAAATGAAAAGACACATCAAATTACTGTAATATACTGTACTGAAAGGATGACCTTAAAAGACCTAAAAGAAAAACATATATAATAATAATAAATATTATTATTATTATTCCAGGTGTCAATTGAAGTTTATTTATAACCATTTTATTATGCTTATTTAAAAACAATTTTAACAACCATTTTTTTTCTATATAGTTTTAGTTAACAATAATAATATTTGTGCATGTGTCCAATCTTAGTTTTCAAAAAGGTACAGTTATTTCATAATTAAATTAAATTATTTTGTTTATTATGTGATCATATCATAATATTTGTTGGAGCACATGTACTTAGTCTGAAATGATCCTTCATGCAAAAATCACCTCTCTCGTTGCCGTGTGCTTGTTCTTGTGCGATTCAGGGATGGTAGAAAACATAGAAAATTATTATGGCTCATTTGATACAAAACTGCTTCAGATTTGCTATCTTAGGTATTTCCTACAGCTCTTTACACCATGCTGCCTAAAAAAGGTCTCAACTGAGTCTGTTTTTCCCCTTTCATGTAGAGGCATGATTGCACAAAAACCTGCAATTTCCTGTATCAAAAAGAAAAAAGAGAAAGAAATTCCAAACTCAACATGTCCTCTCGCTCCACTTCTGGGCCTTCACCAAAAAGCGCGGTGAATGCGGCGGGAGTAATTTCAACGAGCACTTCCACTCGTCCTCTCCTGCTTTGTAAGATTGGCTAAATTGGGGACACTAGCTTTGGTGGCCCTCATTGTCATCATTCAGGTGCAGAGCCATTGTTGGATTGGGGTGTCACAGTTGTCCTCACTCAGCTGAACACTTTGCACGTAAGAGCAGATGGCGTGGCTATTACATATCATCTTATTTACCGCTGTGAGACATACAGACTCCTGTCAAGGCAAACAGAAACCACCACGTGTTCAGATCTAGGCTGGGGTCGTTTCCCAATCCCAGTCAACCCTCTCCCCATGTGTCCCAGTCTCTCACTGTTCAGCAGTTCAATGAAGGCAGTAAAAATGGACCTACAGCTGAGGTCAAAAGTTTTCACACCCCTTTTCAGAATCTGCAAAAATGTTAAATATTTTACCAAAATAAGATGGGATCATACAAAATGCATGTTATTGTTTATTTAGCACTGACCTGAAGAAGATATTTCATATAAAAGATGTTTACATATAGTCCACAGGAGATAATAGTGGTTGAATTTATCAAACAAATGACCCCATTCCCAAGTTTACTTCTTAATGCTGTGTTGTTAGTTGAATAGTCCACAGCTGTGTGTGTTGTTGTTCACGAGTCCTTTGTTTGTCCTGAACTGCCTGCTATTCTTCAGAAAAATCCTTTATTTTTGTACAGCATTTTTGTGCATTTGAACTGTTTTCAACAATGACGGTATGGTTTTGAGATTCACATTTTTTTGCATTGAGGACAACTGAGGGAACTATTGAAGAAAGTTCAAAAACATACACTGAAAACTTTTGAATTTGACCTTTTGTTCAGGTCACTACTATATAAACAATGAGATTCATTTTGTAGTTTAGTCAATTTTGGGAATTTTGCCATTGGCTTTCCTGCAACATTTTAAAACATAATTTTGTTGTTGTTTTGTTCCATTGACGTATGTTTTATGTGCTGTCGTTCCAGAGTGGTGAGTGGAAGGAGAGAGTCCTGCCTTTCCCCCTCCCTGCCCATTCCATCATCCGAAGAGCATCTTTCATGCGTCTCCCTGGGCCCGAATCCCACGTCAGGATGAACTGTGAGCAGGATTTTGGAGATGGAGGCATGAACGTCACTCTAACTCTCCGGCTGCTCATGCACGGCAAGGTAAACACACACAATTAAACCACATATGCAGTGTTTTCGGTGCAAGACAGCCCTGAGAAAAACATCGGACATTTACATTTTGAGACAACGCTGTGCTCTATACAGAAACTTGGAATGCTGAATGATTATGTTTATTATTTACCTTATGCTCAGTGCTATTTTGTTAACAACGTAGACTAGTTTGTGTGTCACAACCCATTAATACTGAGATGTTTTAACATAATCTCTGGTTTAATTTCAGCATGCCGATAGTTTTGAGAAATTGAATTCAAATAATATTTGAACTATCCAACATGCTGAACAAAAAATGTTCATTCAAGTTGCCGTGTGGGACATTATATATTGAAATGAATAAATAAATTAGTCCATTAATGAACTATTTCACCTCTATTTTGACATTTTATTTGAACAAAATTTGACTTTTAAATTAAATTGATGCAGGCACCAAAATATATTACAGTATATAAATGTTGCTGGGTTTTAATACACGGTTGGATATACTGTAAATTGATTGTAATCTGACAGATGTCATTCTTTTGTTAATTTACTTGAAAACAGTGAGGGAATCATGCCAAGATTTTTTCCTTTGATGTATTTTACATTTCCTTAATGTTCTAAATCAGCTTGAATTCTCTAAAGTTCTTAGTAAACAAATGGTTGTGGATTTCATTGCCATGTCATTACTGTGTCAACATGTTCGTTTTACTGTCAGCCAGCTGCTAGTGACAGGTTTCCACCCACATGCCTAGAACTCCTTGAAATTCCTCATTTGCATATTACTAAAAAGGAATGAGTCATTAAAAACAGTCATGAAAAACCAATGAAAACATAATGAACCGTTAATAAACCGCCACATTCATATGATTTATGTGCCAATTTACCTTCATTCTCCATCAACAGATTGTGATCCAATCTTCCAATGAAGATAAACATAAAGATCATTCAGGACTTAAGTGATGCCTTTAGTTTTTGGCAGCTTAAAGCTCACATCCTTGCTTTAGCAAGTAAAAAAATGTAATGACTATTTTTCAAGCATACTTTGAAGTCAACATTTTTGCTATTATCTTAATCAGTGTATGTTACTCTAAAGAGGAAAATCAAAAATGAAATGTGATTTAAAAATGATCCAACATGCTCCACTTTAAAATATCTTAAAAATAAAGGTGCTTTTCACAGTCATGCAAAAGAACAAGGGTCCTCAACTCTGGACCTTAAGATCCACTTTGCAGAAGATTTTAGCTTCAACTATAATCAGACACACCTAAGAAACTGATCAAGATCTTCAGGATTGCTACAAACACTCTTAGAAATGAAGGTGCTTCAAAGATTCTTTACGGTGATGCCATAGAAGAACCATTTTTGGTTCCATAAAGAACTATTCATTCAAACCATCTCTTTCTTATCTTTTTATAATCTGAAGAACCTTCTTTCACCACAAATAACCTTTTGTGAAGCAGATGTTAGAGGTTTTTAATAAAACCATGTAGACAAAAAAAGGTTCTTCTATAGCATCGTGAAGCTGCAGGTAGGTGTGTTTAATACAAGTTGGAGCTAAGAAAAGTGGATCAGAAAGTGGATCTCGAGGTCCAGAGTTGAGGACCCCAACCATAGAATTATTTTTGGTTTCCCAAAAGAACCTTTATGAGAACAGAACTATTTTTTTGTAAAGTGAAGAACTTTTTTTTCCATGAATGGAATGGAAAGGTTCCATTTGTGTTAAAGATTCTAAATGGAACTACCGAAGCCTTGAACAGTAACTTTCACAATCCAATCAAATCCCGATGGAAGTTTTGTGCTGAAATGTTGCACTCTTTGGTCACATAAATCAAATGGGTTATGAACAGCATTTTGTGTTGACCAGCTTAAACCCAAGCTGGGCCATTTGAAAGGTACCGAGTGCTGATCTAATATGGTTCCACGTGATCTCTGAGTGCACAGACTCTCCAAAACCCAGCCTACCTCATCAAAACCCAGACGGATGAGCGGGGAGTGAGCTTGGTAATCAATAAGCTGACATTTGCTTTGTTTCTCTTTTCGCAGGAGGTCGGCAGCATCATAGGCAAGGTGAGCGAATCTCTTTGTTCCTGTTGTCCCTGCTGTTGACTTATTAGATTTGGTGGATGCGTCTTGAGATTTTTGTCGCTATTGGGTTTGTTTTTTCTCTGTATTAGATTGTTCTCACAATCTTTCTCACAGACCTTTAGGTTACATCCAAAAGCCCAGATTAGAAACCTACAGAATGTATCACTATATGACTTGATGTTTCCTAGCCAATGGCTTTTTAAATGCAACGAGTCGTGCATCTTATGTATTAATGATCTGGATATATTATGCTGTTCAATTCTACAGCTAGCTCTGTTTATCCCTAAAGCCAGTGCAATTGTCTAAACATGGCACAATCACTTGGAGAGGCCCGATGTAGATGTCACAATGATTAGTAAACAGTGTGTCAGCTACTGATGAGATGATTTTTGGTGGATTTTTTTCCCCGCTTCAGCCAACTCTGGGTCCTGGAGCGACAAAACACACACACGCACAAATACACACAGTTGTTGGCATTTCTTTGGCTCCAAATAAATCTCTTGTGACACAAAGCTCTCTTCAGAACTGGCCTGCTAATAGGTCTCTGGGCCTTTGCCAGAATTTGGCCTCAGGACAAGAGCCAGACGGACGGATACAGACCGCTCGGAGCTCCATTGCTGCAAAGACGACTTCGTGAAAACACAGCTCACTCTTGGAAAAAAACAATTGAAAAATGAAGACTGTTGCAGTGTCCTAAAAGTCAATTTTCAGGAGAACAATCCTAGCCGATCTCCAGGTCTGGCGGTAGCACTCCTAGCTCTAGCTTAGCATAGATCATTGAATCTGATCAGACCGTTAGCAAAAATGGTCTAGGAGTTTCGATATTGTTCCTATTTAAAATGTGCATAGTGCACTAAGACCGATGTAAAATGAAACGTGATTTTTTAGGCTGTATATATCTAGGAAGTGTACTCTTTATATTGTACCTACCATTTCAGTCGCGTATTATTATGGCAGAAAGAGTGCATAGTTCCTAGTTACATCAGCCTAGAAAAGCGCTAATTTTCATATTATGTTGGTCATAGCACCTATAGAAGTGTCAAATTTTAAATAGGGAAAATATGATACATTTTTAAGCATGATGCTAACGGTCTAATCAGATTGAATGATCTATGCTAAGCTGCAGCTAAGAGATGGACTGAATGGATTAGGAAGGGGTAAAACTCAACTCTATAACTCTAGGGGAGCTGGAAAATAAGCCACTTTTTTTTGTGTGACATGTTTCTTTACGTTCTGGGGTTATGCACACTTTCGTAGAGTATGTTTCTGGCTGCACTTCCTGGTACTGGCAGTGTTCCTAAATCAAAGTGTAACATTGCTATATCAAAAAGAAATAGTTAAAAAGCCTTCATCCTTTTGATGCATTAATTTAAGGCACAGTTAGATTTTTTCATCGAGCTAATTTGAATATTATGTTCTCTCACCAAGGACTGAATTCATACACATACACTGTCCCAAGGCTTTTGGGTGACATGATGGAATGATGATCATGTAATGCTCAGTCACGTCCCAGTATAAGATCGGCTAAATTACGCTTTGACATCCTCTGTTGTCTTCTTTTCCCTCTCTTGTTTTTCCTCTGAAGCATAGTAAATAAATGAAGGCCTGTGGTGTATAACTCCCCACAGCGAAATCAATAAACCCAGGCTTGGTTTCTCAGACATAGATTAAACACAGTCCTAGCTTAAATCTGTGCAGTTACCGGTAGTTCTCCATCACAAATCTCCACTGGAGATATTCGTGGGGAGGGGCGACTTAGAGTCAATTACTATTCGTAATGCATCTTCAGGAGAAAGGATTGAAGGTGAATAGTAAATTATAAGCAGTAAGAGAGCTCAGCCACAGTGGACAATGTTTAATTTGACATAAATGAAAACGAGGCCTTTGTAAGTGACTGGAAGTACAAGCGTTCAATGGGCTTCATTCATAACGAGATTTCTGTGTTCATGTTGGCTTCTTTGTTCAAGAAGCATTCTTGCATAAACTGTGACAATCAATTGAAATTTGTAATTATTTAGATTTATTTTTGAAGGGAACGTTTAACATGTAATTCATATATACTATAGTAGGGTTGGGTGATGTCCACCAATGTGGCATCATGCGATGTCTAATGTGAATGGACGATGGTATCGTCGTCGTAGGCGGCGGTTGTTGTGGGGAGGTTGTGGACGATGACATCGTCTATCGACCCAACCCTATACTACAGTTATTATGTTATTAACAAGAGTTTTTGTTCAAGAGTATAAATGCACTTCAGCCTAGTTTTTGTTCAGTCTAATGACTTCAACTCTGAAATGGACTGGTTAAGTTATTTTTAGGTTATTTAATAAGCATCTGCAAACACATGCATTATATTTTGATGTTTACAAAAAACAAACTTTGTGGCAGGAAATTGTATTCCTATTAATACTAGATTTATGGGTGATCTTGAAAATTTATTTTCTGAAATGTCAATTTCCTTGATAAATTAAAACCACCCAAGCCTCTTTTCACCTCTGTTATGACATATGCAATCATCCTTTTAGCCCATCTAAAGACAATGAAACGCCAGTCAAGCGTGCAAAAGCAGGATCTGCAGTCATGACTATGCCGCACACGTTGGCTTCTGTGTCGGAGATAGCGAGACACTATCCGAGGCTATCTAAGTGATTCATGGACTATTGATTTTTTAGTCAGTCCAATTGCAGGGCCTTCGATTGGAAAACCCGTTCCCCTGAGGCCTATCCATGCAGATGCCATATTGCTGTGTAGTGAAGCAGAATTGATATTAATTTGAGCTATCTGTTCAACTAGTCAAACTCACTTTATCCTCCGCTATAAGCCATTGTGAAAGACAGTCACCCTGGGAAAACAACATATCACGCAAATAGACGCGAGACAAAGGCAATAAGTGCTTTATTATCTTTTTTTCTCCCCTACAGAAAGGAGAGACTGTGAAAAGGATACGAGAGGAGGTAAGCTACACGCTACTTATAAATATTGTCTTTCTCAGCTTCCCAGCATGCATCAAGCACGCAGAACAGACGGTATTGCATTGAAGCTAGTGCAGAACTACACCACGTGGATTTTTACACATGCCTGTGGTTTAATGTTGGGAAAAAGAAACCGAAATGCCCTTACGTCCCACATACATCCTCAAAACTGTTGATGCCCCCACATTAAAGCTGAAAGACTGCAGAAGACATGAATATTTAAATGAAGCCTTTCATCTCAAGGGCACATGACGCGCACTTGCTGCGGACTCATTCAGGTCTAATTCATTAGTTTGATATAAATGCGTTGGTATTTTCAAGGTAGTTGCTAATAACAATAACTAATAGCTTCTGGATAGATTTAAGTAGGCTACCAAGGAGAATAACCCAGGAGTCGGGGAGTGTGTCCCTTTGAGAGTATAGAGAAAAAAAAAGAACACAAATATACATGCTGTATATTTATAGCAGAAACAGAGTGATAAACAACCATCGGCTTCACATGCATGGAAAGCAGCACAGGAGAGTGATGGAGAGTGATATACAGCAGGGCCAGGACAGGCTGCTGTTGCACTGCACACAAATGTTGATACACTGAAGTCAGCGCCTCCAACAGAACTTTAAAAATAAGTTGTGACCTTGATGAGACAACTTCATTTTGAGTGAAAGGGCTGGTGTTGCTGCAGTGCAGTGCAGTGCAGCTTGGCTGGAGTTCTGGACGGCCTCTCTCATCCTCTGCCAAAGGATCCAGGGGCCAGCAG
>JAUYWG010000060.1:11152446-11175263 GCA_034779775.1 Enteromius afrohamiltoni | reverse complement strand
TAACAGAACCCATGTTAAAATAATACATCTAAAACTGAATTGTTCACATTAGAAATAATAATAATACTAATAACAATCAAATGTTGTTATTATTTATTTGTACTTTTATGCTATTATTTATAGTACTGTTGCTGTTGGTTTGTGGTAACAGAACAATAGAAGGCACTAAACATTTCTTGCTTTGCTTCAGAAATTGTATTTGACTTCACCGACATGCTGTCAACCCTGAGTTGTTGTTGCATATGCTTTAGATTGCAGCTCCTTAGTTGCATCAGATCAAGAGCCTTTACAAATTGTCATAAATTCTAAGTCAGGACCCCCTTACTCAACAGCTAATATGCAAATAAGACAGAGTCAATCTGCTGAGAGTAATATCTAAATTGATATTTTATTATCCAGGAGGGTTGTTAAATGAGACGAGAGGGATGAGGGGTAAAGGCTTTGTGTGACGTCCTACATCAAGAATGAATCAGGGGAGTGGACATCCTTGAGTCACTGTTACTAAGAATGAGGCGCATTAATATCACTCCTAATTCCACTGATAAAAGACTACGGAGGGCCACAAAGAGGCACTAGGAACATAAAGAAATAGAGAACATAATTTCAGTCAGACATTTGGATATTCCCTTCTACAGCATCGGCAAAAAAAGATTGCACAGATTTCTTTTTTTTTCCACCTCCCCTTCGTTCTCAAGAGGTTTCGGGGCGAGACGTTGAAAGAACACAACAATAGCGTCTCTAAACCCCTAGCGCTGATGGAAACACTAAACAGAGAAGAAAAAGACTCACTAGCTCTACTTTCCGAGACGCCACTTGAGGCGTATTCATTCGACTCACGTAGGTGAGGTCTGGGTTGATGGGCAGAGAGACAGCACACGCTATTTACATTTCCAACCCAGCAAGATTCCTGCTCCCCCCTAATTGATTGCAGCAGTGGTGGGCCACGATTCGGCCTGATATTTATTACCTGGTTTAATTAAAGAGAAAGCCTCGGAAATTGCACTGGGTGAATAATGGACGCTGAAGCTGATTTCTTGTAGTGGCAGGAATATGAGGGTTTGTCCTCCTCTACTTGAAGCTATAAGACATTTCTAAAAAGCTAAGATGTGTGTTTTTTTTTTTTTTTTATGTATTTCGCACCTTGCAAATACATGTCATATCTTGATAGAGGCAAGTGCAGATGACAGGTGGGTAAATATCGTTTAATTTGGTCAGAAAAATCAATGGGTGTTTTCGACGGCGGTGCAACTGTGTTCAGTCAGCTATAACCTTTTGATAGTGGGGCACATCGATGTGCAAACTCTGAATAGGGAAATTGATTAAAGTGGCTTTGGTAAAGAACATTTCATCAGATTGCAATCAAAAGCCACGAAGGGTCACGATGCACAATGGCATTTTCAAACCTTGGAACAAAGAACATGCGTTAACAATCCTTGTGAATTATGAGAACATCCTTCAAAGGGCAATCACCAGATTAATTCACGTCATGCCCCAACTCTTGTTGAGCAATGCTGTTACTTGTTTACAACCAAGCGTCTGGATCAGGTAAGAAATAAATGGGTTATTGCTTGTTTACAGCATTTCGTGTTTGGAAAGGCCAGAATTGTTGATTCTCTCTAGAAAATCCAGGTTAAGTCTTGGGAGCATGAGGATATCACAGGGCCAGTTCCCCCCGGGGGTAACCTGGGGTCCATTCACTCGCTCAGGAGTGATGGATCAGTGCTTGAAGGTTCAGTTCTAAAACTTACCAGACTGGATCTTTAAGCATGGTTTCAAACCACTCGGAATCAAAATCTTTACTCTTTTGAGAGATGCCATAGCACAACTGTCCGTTAACACGTCATCCATTCTATGTTTGGCCCTCAAGGACTTGGCTGCTCTTGTGGCAAACGGCACAGTCACCAGTAAGCCTCCAGTCACGCTGCGGCTGGTCATCCCGGCCAGCCAGTGCGGTTCCCTCATAGGCAAGGGTGGCTCCAAAATCAAAGAGATCAGAGAGGTGAGTGATTTTCCATATCCCTATCTTTCTTTCCTCCTCCCCAGGATGTCCATGTTAGGACTGTTTGTTCCCTTGCATATTTCATGGGTTTGGATGCCAGTAAAAGCCCATTTATTTTACATTTATGGTCTCTGGGCTGTCAAGATGGTATGAGGTAATGGTGAATGGTCTGTCATGCTAAATTTGGAGTGTTCCGTAATGCAGTTGCAGGGGTGTGGGGAAGGTTGTTGGAGTTGGGGGAATATCAAATGCGTTAAGCTAATCAAAGCAAGAAAGCATGTTCTGAAGTGGGTTGTTGGAGGCTTTCAAGTTAGCAGCACCACGTAAACAGAGCATCTCAATATATTAGTCCTCCCCTCTTGCTTCATGGGGTTTGGTTAACCATGGATTCAAGGGTTTTTCCCATCATGGTTTTGATTATAAATGTATGCAAATTCTGTGATTTTAACCTAGCAACACTTAAGGGGGATAAAGTGTTATCTAAATCTAGCAAACTGTTTCTTAAAAGCACAAATTAAGATATATTTTATAAAATCTGAAAAGTTATAGTCCCTACAAAGATATCAACACAATGTTCAAGACCCAGAAAGGTAGTAAGGATGTTATTAAAAAAGTCCATGTGACATCAATTGTAATTTTATGAATCTACGAGAATACTCTTTGTGCATAAAGAAAACAAAAATACTTCATTCAACAATTTCTTTTCTTCCATGTCATTCATGAGAGTACCATGATGCATTCATGTGGTACCATTGTTAAAGGGTTAGTTCACCCCAAAATAAAAATGTAGTCATTCATTTCTCACCCTCAAGTTTTTCCAAGTCCATAAGACATTCCGTTCATCCTCAGAACACAAATGAAGATATTTTTGATGATATCAGAGAGCCATCTGTCCCTCTATAGACAGCAACAAAACTGAAATGATCCCAGATCCAGAAACGTACTGTAAAAACACTGATTAAACAGTCCATGTGACATCAGTCGTCCAACTTAAGTGCGTGGCAAAACGGAAGTTGATCCACTGATGTCACATGGACTGTTTTGCCGGTGTTTTTACTACATTTCAGTTGTACTGCTGTCTATGGAGGGTCAGATCGCTCTCTGATATCATCTTAATTTGTGTTCTAAAGATCTTACGGGTTTGGAACAACATGATGGTGAGTAATTAATCACACAGTTCACCCAAAAATGAAAATGATCTCTTTAAGGGTTGGGTTAGTCCTAATTTCCCATTACCTAGGCCAGGGGTGTCCTATCCTGCTTTTGGAGGATCAAGTTCTTACCGAACTTTAACCCTAAATAAAGACATCTCATCCTAACCATGCTATTTAAGGTCTCACCTGTCAGACAGGTGTGTGGGAGCTAAACTCCAGGAGCAGGATTGGACAGATCTGACCTAGGATAAACCGAGTACTAATGATCTGTTCTTCCTTGGTTTGGCAGAAAACAGGGGCTCAGGTACAGGTGGCAGGAGATCTTCTGCCTAACTCCACAGAGAGAGGCGTGACGATATCTGGCAGTCAGGACGCCATCATCCAGTGTGTCAAGCTCATCTGCACTGTAATACTAGAGGTAATTTCACCCCGAGCAAATCCATTTGGCTTCATTAACACAAGATTTTTATGCATGCATCGGCCTTGAAAAACTGTTGTGGATGACTATTGTGTGATATTCCCTAATCTGCAAGACTTCAAAGGCCTCCGTGCTTCAAAGACCACACACTGGTTTTCAGTGGCGCTGATAAATGGATACGGTACATTTCTGGAGCCTAAACAGATATTTATTTTATTGCTTTTTGCATGTCAAATGCTTTTTCCAAAGATACTTGATCTAACTAACTGCATGTTAAAAATCATTACAGTAATGATTAGTGAATGTGGTCTCAGCTCTCAAACGGCGTGAAATGCATTTGCTCTCAAATGGGTTTCTTTTCACATAAATGGTTGAGAAAAATAGATTATACTTTAAATTTAGTGGGATTGTGCTGAATGCATACTGCTCGTTCTGTTTAATTTTTAATGGACTGGATGAGGGGCAGATTGTTGACGGCTTCACTGCCCATTTCAGGAATCCTCAGCTGTCTAACTGCTCTGGGATGCAACTTATGCAAAGTCAGCCAATGAATATTTAAAAAGATTCTTTTTGTTTGGTGGCTCAATTGTGGGGGATGCGCTTCACTGGGCTTTCATCACTGTGGCCTTATTCTGACCTCTTAATCGAATTACATATGAGCAGGTACACTTAGTTATCGCCAAACTTATGTTTCATTTTATAAAAGATGTCCTTTAGGCCCTGATGACACCTAAAAGGCCAAGAGTGATTTCGGAGCTGTTTTGTAAATGCATTTGATTCATTTTTGAAGTTAAAATGATGCTACTGAAAGAAAACATGCTCAGGGCGTTGCACGTTTTCCATCTGAGGATATCATGAGCAAGCATTAATAGCATTCTGAAATAATTTGGCCAAATGACTTCCTGTGAGAGGATAATAGTATGCTTTTAAGTGATCCGATGAAGAGCCAATCGATAAATGTTGCATTTGTGCACCGTGTCAGCATTTCCAGTCATTAAGATAATATGACCAAATGACTTTGCAAATGCCTTAGGTAGGAGAAACCTTGATTCGTTCTAGACATTTAGCTCTATTGCCGAATGAGCCGAGAATGATAGTTTAATATTGGGGGTGAATCTGTAAAGTTCTGAGTTAAAATTAATAATCATTGTGTGTTTGCAGTCTCCTCCAAAGGGTGCTACAATTCCGTACCGCCCCACACCTGCTCCAGGCGCGGTGCTCCTTGCTGGAAATCAGGTAAAAATACACACCAAAATGGCAAAAAATAGTTCTTTCATCAGCAATACTAAGCATCCTGCTTTTCTTTACAATCCATAACACTTAAAAGGTGCCCAACAAATGAACAAAATCAATTATTCAGGAAGTACAAAAAAAGTTTGATTGTCTGATTTCCCAATAATGCTAAGCCTCGTGTGAGGTTCCACTGGAAATGTCAATTTGTCACGTCCTTAGACATGGCTTATTGTAAAAAAGTAGATTTCATTGAGTCAAATGATAATATGTACGGATATATCTTTTTTTGGAGTGTACGTTTTAGACTGCTTAGTTTTTAATAATGTACTCAACATAGCATATCCTGGCCACTCTAAATAATAAAAGTGAATAAGTTGTCAAGTAACACAGTGACAAAACAATCACAAAAGTCAGAAAATAACAGAATTTCATTTTTGGGTGAACTGTTCCTTCAAGGCCTTGTTCACACTTCGCACACATCGGATTTGTTTTTTAAATCCAGTCTTCAGGACTAGCTGTCCAAAGTGACATTTTGCCAGGGATGAAATTGGAATCCATTTGTTCAGACAGTATAGTCAATGTCTGGTACAGCTACATCGATCGTGACAGTCATGACGTAGGTGTCATCATGATGCCAAGAGAGTCGTTTCTTTTACAGCTGAAATTAGCAAGCTGTCACTGTGGATGCCTATTATGGCTTCTCACCGTGGTGCTAAATTTATCAGGTTGTCAGTATTTAATTGTATCAACGCATGCATTTTAAAGTATTGCTGTATTTAATAAGGTTTGTTTGTTTTTTGTAGATAGTAATAGTTTTTTTTATGCACCAAAAAAAAATGCATATATATATATATATATATATATATATATATATATATTCATGTGTGAACAAGGTTTAATTGTCTTAATTATAACCCTCATAATCAGTGCTGGGATCAAGTATATTCAATTAACATCACCAAAAACACAAACTCCACTGGTGAATATGCTGTGTGCACTGAAAATACTTAATATTCAGACTTGTAGTATTGTAGTGTCATAAAGCGCCGCACGGCTCCATTTCCTTTAATAAAGTGCGTCTGTCCATCAGTGAAGGGTATTGTTCGGGACAGTCTGTGTTTATGAAATATTTCTAAGCTTGTTTGTTGTGTGTTCTCATTAATGCTAGAACTGAAGTCATATAAACAAAGTATTGTAAACATGAATAAATACGGTTTAAATAAGGTTTGGTTGCATTTATTAGGTTACACTGTTACAAATCTGTCATGCAGCTAGGATCATTATGCGAGACAGCCTCAACAGACCTTATTCAGTGTGAATGGCATGTTTGATTTGGCACAAACGAAGATGGCGTTCTGGAATGGAAGTATTTTCAAAACCAGAAACACGAGCTGAACAAATTTGTGTGTGAAATGCCTTCTGAGTCGGCGTTTTGCCCGGAAGATATATTTTCAGTGCTTCGACTAAATTCGTTTGTAAAACCGTTGTTACTTAAGTTGTCGGATTTAATGGCCTTTGAACAAACTGCACTTCCATCATTCACAGCCTTGTTTTGGTCCCCATCAAATGAAGTATGCCGTCTATCCTGACTAAGGTCTATTGTCTCACTCTTTAATCTATCGTTTGCACCGTTACTCGCTTCACATAATTCTCTAACACGTCTCCAGAAGAGAGTAGGAGAGGCCGTTATGTTTATTCATGTTGACACAGCTATTCATTATTAACACTTCTATGCATGAATAACAGTAGCATTAAGATCAATCAGGCTCATGAATATTCCTCTCCGTTAAAAGTGTTGTGAACTCATTCACCAATGGTGTAATTAATCGGACCGGCAAAACTTTGACGTGTGCATTTATGATGCATCTACCTGTCTGTCACGATGAGTAAGATTAATGTCTAATGATGAAATGAATGTTCATTGCTTCATTTTTTTGTCTGTCTGTATTCAAATCACGCCTAATGGTAATGATAGCAGAACTGGTGCTGATGTACATGCGAAGTATGCATATCCGTAAGACTAATGACATACGAATGAAGCCTTGGTTTGTGTCTCTGTCCCCTATTTGCCTTTTTAAGGTTTTCGAAACATCAGAGTTTGCGTCTCACCCGCTTTTCTCAGTGGCTCAGGGAGGGCTGGATCTGCAACAAGTGAGTATCATTTATCCACGAAGGATAATATAGGGAGCCGTGCTTCCCATTCTTTCTTTCTTTGCCTCTTTCGCTCTGCATGGAGATGGGAATTCTGTTCCCCTCTATCATTCCTCCTGCCGCATGTTGCAGCCAGTGTCCTCCCCACTTGAGCAAGGGAGCGAGACTATACAGCAGTTACTGTTTTTAGACATGAGATTGTTTTCCCACTTGACATTCAGTTCAGGCATGGCTTTACCATCGATGCGCTGCAACTGCATTGATTTTTGCTAAGAACCGAGTTTGACTTCATTTTGTACATTTGTGTAAGCTTTACAGGTATTTAATATACGGTGTCCCCCAAGGCTTTGGCCCTATCATATTTATCATAACAACTTAAAAGATTTAGCAATAAAGAAAAGTCCCCCGTAAGTTAGCACGTAGCTCACACACACATACAACTACGAGCTCAAAAAATGAATACAACACGTGCACATTACATTTTGTGAGGAACTGACCAAAATTCGAGTTTTTATTTTCTATGTTTGCAAACAACTTTGAAGTGTATAATTGACAGGGCAGACTGTTCTTGAACAGCATGAGGTGCTTATTTTATTCTGGATGTTTTATTTGCAGTGTACTCTGCTGCTGTAAGAAGTTCATTTGAGGATACTATGATGGTGTGAACGACATAATGTTCAGGTCTTCTGGGCAGACTGTTATCAGTATATATGTGCAAGTTTTACTATGAAGATAGCACCACCCATCCCCATTCCCAAGTCAGCAGTTATCATGGCCTGAAGACACAATATTAAGGTTAAGACTGTTAAGTGTGTTTAAAAGAAATATTTCCTAAAACATCCTTTATGTGATTGTAAATCACACACGTTTAGCAGAATGTCTTACCGATTTCATTTCTATAAGCACAGATTTGTGCTCAAATAAAATGACATATAATATTCCAGGTCTGATAAACAGGAAGGGCGTAGGGCAAAGATTGTCAGTGAAACAACTAAAATTATGGTCTGTTCCTCATACAGAACTGTTTTATGACGTTTTATGGACTACATTTTTTGAGATTGACATTCCCTGGTCACTGGCAGGGAAAACAACCGCATGAATATTACTGGAATCATCCTGTGTTTTGAGAGCGAATTAATGATGACGGAAATTGTCTTTTTTTCGGGTGAACTGCTCCTTTAAGTGTCAGCCACCTCTGACTAATGCTGATGTGAAGGCTAAAAAGGGGAACCATGTGACCTTCCACTACACACACTCTACCTCGAGAGCTGTAAGGACGAGGTGTCAGGCCCGAGCACTGACATTCTCTTAAACGAGCGAGATAAATGCTGTCTGCCAGGAGACAGGGGACTGACAACATCACCACGGCTCTGGCTAATGAAGGCACCACGTATGTGTGTGTGTGTGCATAAGGATTACGCAGCGTTAAGTGGCTCAGCCAGGCGATTAATGCTTTTCTACATTATTTACGAGCGTTTTGAGCTCAGAGAACAGGAAGGGAAGAAATAATATGGAAATGACTGAACTGATGAAAGCTCCGCCTCCTTTTTTGCAACCTCGAGTCCTTACCCGATAGACACAAGTATCTTTCCAAGCTTTTGAAACCAAGTAATAGTTCCGCCAAATGAAATCCCACTTTATTTCTTCACTCTCATTTTACGCCTAACCTTTTTAAGGTCTTTAAGGCTTCAGAAATAAATTGCCATTACAGAGGTCCATATATTCCAAGTCTTCTGAAGTCAAAAACAGACCAGCATTTTGAGTAGTGTTGTCTCGATCGTATTCTGATGTAAATCCAACTGAAATTAATTCTTTTTTGGATGTTGAGATGAGGGTGTTGGATTCAAAAGGGGAGGCAGTTGAACGCAAACTTACATGCGCACTGAATGATTGTAGAAGTCCTGCATACGTCACCAGAGAAGTCATTTTGATTTAAACATTACAAGATCCAAATGTGAAGATGCATTTAGAAAACAGATATAGTAGATTTTCATTTATTCTCCTCAATTTAAATTTGCATTCAAATGACAGATCCAGATGCGTCATCAGGTTTTGAATCAAACTGCTGTTTTTGCTCACACAAAGAGGTTGTTTTACTTTAGAAGTCTTATCGTACGTTCACACCAGACGCTATTCGTGATTGAAATACATATCCACATACAGCGACAATGATTTTCTCCATAGTTTCGGGATTCTGCCTCCGCTTGCTAGTATACACGTCACTACTAGAGCTAGCTCCTGATTGGTTAATGCGGTGCAAATTTTCACCAAAGTTCAGACTTTTCAACTTGCGTGATTTGCGCCATTCGCTCTGCTTAATTCGCGCAAATTGTGCCGCAAGATGTCTTGATCAAGATGTAAATCACTCGCGCTTCCTGCTTCATTCGCGTCTTGTGTGAACGCAGCATCAGAATATAGTGTATGTCTTAGTTAGAGATTCTGTCCTTGACCTTCTAGTTTGCAAACCCCTTTTTTTTTTTACATTTAAGGTACGAATTGAAAAGGAACAGGAGGACCAACAATAAAGATAGCAAAACAAAATGGGAGTCTATCAGAGACATTGGGTAGGGGTGCCAGTCACGTAACAAACTCTGAGCTCACCTCTGGAGACAAGCTAAATCCGTCCTGACAAAGAAGGGTCATGTTTTTCCCCCCTAAACAATGTCTGCCTTGAGAGCCATGGCCAATCGTTTTCATTAAGTTGGCTACCAGAGACACAAACTAGGGTTGCTCCTCAACACGAACTGCCATTTCTGCATCACTGATCTTTTTTAGTTTATTTTCCATTTTATCCTCCCTCAGTTTCTCTCTCTCCATCTCTCTTCCACGTGTTTAAACTTTTAAACAGGCTTATGCAAGAGAACCTCTGGGAGCAGCACACAGCGTACTCTGTAGCTTTTGCGTCTGGCTATTTGGCTTCTCATTCTCTTTGATGAAGAAGCCTTGATTCAGAGATCTTCTAGTTTCACATCTGTCCCC
This sequence comes from Enteromius afrohamiltoni, assembly GCA_034779775.1. Lineage (NCBI taxonomy): Eukaryota > Metazoa > Chordata > Actinopteri > Cypriniformes > Cyprinidae > Enteromius > Enteromius afrohamiltoni. The sequence goes on along the minus strand of JAUYWG010000060.1, from coordinate 11,165,329 downwards.
TTTAGAAAGTTTTTGACTTTTAAAGGTGGGAGGGTGGTCTAGAAGGGTCACAGACCCCCTACTTTGGCCTGACTAGTTGACAAATGCCCATATACCTTCTAAAATCAGGCAACAGAAAAGAGCTGATCGGCAAACAACATAATTAAATATCGGCATACATTTATAATTGAACAGCTTCAATGTTTAGCATGTGCAAAAGTTATATACGTCTTTGAGGGTTCTTTCAGTAACATTTTGAGTTATATGCTGTTAAATGTTTGATAATAGCTTCTGCCGCTTGTTTTCTGATCTGAATATTCTGTAGAAATTGTGTAATAGCACCCCGATAGTTAAATAGTTACATGGAGCTTAAAAATGAATGATTTAATAATATGTTCTAAGTGCATCTTTCAATTTGAACACTTGTTGTTATTTCTTTTTCAGGCTTATACTGTACAAAACCAGTACGGCATTCCACACTCAGAGGTAAGAGGCTTTAGAGAGAATTCCTTAAAACCATCTTCATACTTCCATTAGTTGAGAGTTCTTTTTCTGAAGTAAATGAGCTTGTTACAACTGTGAATGAACTATGCAATATGGTTCAGTTCTCAGCTGTGTCTTCTGATAATAAAACCCTTTCATACAATTAAAATGTCATTTTTCTTTCTGTTTTTCTCAGTTGGCCAAGTTGCACCAGTTGTCCATGCAGCAGGGTCTTGCCCCCATAGCTCAACCAACGGCCACCCCGGTTCTGCCTGGTATGTTTTGCCAATCCGATTCTCTTTGAAGAAGAAGATAATGGTTGGGATGGAGGCAGATCACACAAATTATGGGTTAGGCAGTGGCTTAGACTGTAATCAGCTTGTTGCCACCTTGGTCACACAAGCAGGATTCCCCTTTTGAATTGTTCACTGGAATATAGTGTAGAGATGATTTTTTTTGCAAAAAGTAGGTTATTTTTCCACTTGGTTAACTTTTAGTCTACTTCTAATCGGCCTAAACTTCTTATGTAGAAAACAACTTGTATTTACCCAGAAGCACAAGTCTGCTTAAGCAGAGCTAAATCTTCTTGTACAGTGAGTGTGGAAGTGACACCTGAGAACTCAAGCTTAAGTATATGGAATCAAACAGACCTCCCAAAGACCCAGAGGCCACCCAAGTTCAAGGTAATACACCTGAGCTCCATGGAGCATACGGCACATGCAGATTACAGCTGCAAAAATGGGGCCAAACTTTACAAGGCTCCACAGTCAGCTCCTGGGGCTTCTCAGAGGCATGACAAATGCCCAGCTAAAAGAAAAAGGAGGGACTCTCTTCTTTTCTTGCGCCTTCACTTTTTTTTTCTTGCACAGAACCAGACATCCAATTATACAGCCACCCCAAGTTATTCAGTCATGTCTTTCAAGTTGTATGGAGTTTCCCAACATTTGCCAAAGGTTTTGTTGTGTAGGCCCTCTAAAACCAACAGACTGCTGAATATTACGTAAATAAGCACATTTGGAGCAAATGTGAGAATCAAAAAGCCCCTGCAAGGAATTGAGTGGTCGAAACAGATTGGCCCTTGCTGCTAAAACTACAAGAACACATCCTATCATGATATGGCTGGGGAACTCGATTATGTCTGAGGTAAAAAGCTCATCAGTCAAGGCAATGTTTCAGTCTATTAAATAGGCCCCTGTTGGGTTGGGAGGCACTGCTGGGTCTGGGCCTCCTGCTGAGACAGGAAGTAGATGGAAAGAGAAACAGGCTACCTCTGTGCCCGTTATTAGCGGTTATTTGATAGCATCCCGCTAACAAATAGGAAGATGCTTATTTTAGGGTTTTGGCCTATGATCAGTCTAAGAAGCTCTTTTATGCTAAAATTGTTATACATTTAATAGTTTGTGAGGGTATCCTGCAGGTTAACCAGTCTAACTAATTAATGGGGACTTAGTTGATCTGGTTAATAATATTCTGAAACAGCTTGACCACTTTAGGCTGGTACAGCCATTTTTTTGCAATAGTAATCTGTGGAAGCCCGTTTCCGCCATTGTGACTTATTTTCTCTGAATTGTGAGATATACATTTGCAATTGCAAATTATAAAGTAAGAACATGTCATTTAATAAAGTAATTATAAACTCACGATTTGGAGAACATATTAGTCTTTTTTCCACTAAACATTGGACTTTATGACTCACAATTATGACTTTAAAAGTTTAGAATTCTCACAATTCTGAGAAAAAAGTCAAAAGTCATTGTCCTTGAAAACAATTTCAGGTCATCCCTCCCCAAACTCATGCCATCAGTTGCACACTGAGATTTGGTAAAATCCTTGCTTTTATTTTTAATAGCCTGTTACAGTAAAACTATTGTAGTGTTTTTTTCCTTTAGGTTGTTATTTACAACGAACAGACGAGTATAAGGGGAGAAAGAAAATGCGCTGTGCATTATGGGTGACAATAACACATCCTAAGATTACTTTTGTCAAATTTAGAAGAACACAAATGCTGCACAAAAGAAAGAGAAAGGAAGAAAATGGCACGCACTGAATTGTCCTATGGTTTAACTTGGTACCTCTTCCAGCAGGCATTGAGTCCAGTTCCCAGACAGCATCACAAGAACTTCTCATTCCAAATGACGTAAGTGCAAAAATATCACATTACTCATGCTACTTATTGCCATTCTGTCCAACATCTCTTTTGCTTTAGTAATAAAGCTTAATTATGTGTGCGAAGACATTATTAAATCTTTGAGGACAGTCGGATCTTTGAGTGCTTACTCTAGAAATCCTGTTGTTTTTAAAAGAGCACCTCTCATGGCACACTTTGGCCATACAGAAATCCTGAAACTTTTCTTTCAAACACACAGACTTGTGTCTTTTTATCTGTCCACCGCCTGCTCTGCTAGGAGAGCTTCACAAGATCCAGTTCAATCCTGTCATGGCGTCTGACATGCTTAGCACTCCTCTGCTGTCAAAACAGAGACGGTAAATAAAGCCAAAGCCTTTTGTCAGAGCTCTAGTTTGCGGTGCAGACCCCGCACCCCAGGGGCCAACGGGACGTTCCCTTCATGCCTTCTGACTGGGGCTCCCTCTCGCCTCCACGTCTCTCTGAGATCACAGGATTAATCGACTGGCTAAGGGCCCAGCCGTGGACTCTGACCATATTCAATACATTCAGCTCCCATTTTGTTATTTTAAGCCCTCATGCCCAACTAGTAATAATGTACAATTAGGGCAGCGATTTTTAGTAAAACGGCTCTATTCACGTAAGTTTGTATATTGTCTGACTGACCCATTATCTCAAACAATTGTAAAAAATTCATTGTTATGTCCTTTGTGAACTACTACTCATACATTTTGTGGTGTTAGTGAATTTAGTTAACGATCGTTTCAACAATTATTCCTTAGAACATGCCCTGAAATTTGAGATATTTTAGTTGTACAAGCCAAGTGCGCTGAAGCCTACACAGCGCTTACATCAGCATTTTTGAGTGGATGCATTATCCAGAGTGATTCCATACAAGCAAAGCCACTGACTACCTTGATGCACACAAACAAGAACCTTATCGCATCGACGACAGCTTCAAATAAATGTTGACTTCCTGAATGCATTCATTAGGTGCTAGACCTCATTTCTAAACATCTACGTACATAGTAAACTTCAAAGAAACCTCACCCATTTCTCCAATCAAGGGCTGATTTAGCATGCTTGTACATTCATATTCCTGCGTTAAGCCATAAACAGGGCAATGGAAAGCATGTATTATTGAAATTCCCTCACAGCGATGCAATTCCAAGGCAAGGCGACATCAAACAGACATCAAACGCCTGGCAGACTAAGTTGTTTATCATTCGCAATCAGGTTTCTCTCTATAGAGGAGCAGTTTCTCCATGGTGAACCATCCCTCTAAACCACTAGAAACACGTAGCAATTAGTACTCTAGAGCGTAGCAGTGGATGTGGAGACTAACCTGTGAGACTGAGGTGGACTCAACCATCAGCGATACCATTTTTAGCTGGCAAGAAATGTGTACCTGCTCTGCATACTCTCAAAACTAACTCTTAAGAAGTAGATTCACCTAAAATAGACCTGTCTTCAGCTTGACTAGGGTATACATACTCGCTTCGGACAGATTTGACCCCAAGCATGCATCATACATAAAACATACATTTCTGTTTGGAACTGGTAAACTTGACGGATGGACAAGGGGTTTGTGGTGGTCGATACTTTTTTTCGTTGTTATGACAATGAAGGATATCAGTGGGCAAATATGTGGTGCAGTGCAGAGGACATGCTGGAATCCTCTACATCAGGGTGGCAGCGAGACCTGGCGGATGACTATAAGCACTTAGCCACAATCAGCTGAGCCATTAATAGCCCCTGGGCACCAGGGAGAGCGGTGTGACGAATCAGGAGCTTTGACGTTCATATGACTCGTGAGGAAAGGAATGCTTTGTGGAGCAATTCTTGCTCACATAATCCAACTCACACTCAAAGTGAGGGTTGGGGGCTGGGATACAGAGTAGACAAAAGACAAGCTGTCAGTCATTTGAATGACAAACCTTTAAGTCATCCCAGTTTGGGGTCACTCCACTTTATCATTGTCTAAGCTTGACACCAAGCCCTAAGGTCACCCAACCCCCTTGGCCAACTTCTTTCAAGCTGTAGGCACGTTCTGCAGAAGGTACAGTAATCTGGATTTATACAGAAGGTTTTTGGTATGCTGGATGGCCTCAAATATGTAAAAAAAAAAAAACATGCTGCTGACACACAGTAGGATGAATAAGATCACGACCTGCGGTTGGTTGTCTGGATCTACACAAAATTTAGCAGATGCTGATGCTTGTTACAAACACAGACACAATCGTGTCATCTTAGGCCCAGCCGAACAAACCAGCACTTCAAAAGCAACCATGATAACATGCACACAAAGAGAGATTGAAGTGTTTTAGATAAAAGGAACACATTAGATATAGGCATGAGAATGCAAATACTGAAATCAATAGTGACTTGGCCAATAGGACCAAGTGTATGCCACGTTTTATGAATTTCTAGTGTGCAGTTGACCAAGCAGGCAAATGATCCTAATGTGGAATCTGAGAAACACAATTTTAGATTTCTTTAAACTGTTGCAATATGCACCATGCTATCCTGCTAGTTTAACTCCAACCCCAATTACACACACTTGAACCAGCTAGTCAAGGTCCTCAGGTGTAAAGGACTTTGGCCCTCCAGGGGCTGGATTGGACGCTCCTGTCTTAGAGGGAAATAAACACAAGGAATAGCGGTTTATATGTATTTATTATATCTTTTCTTTTCTTGACAGCTGATTGGTTCAATAATCGGCAGGCAGGGTACAAAAATCAACGAGATCCGCCAGGTGTCAGGGGCTCAGATCAAGATCGGCAGTCAACTGGACAGCACTAGTGACCGACACGTCACCATCACAGGTTCCCCAATCAGCATCAACTTGGCCCAGTATCTAATCACATCTTGGTAAGCACTGGAAGCCATGCCATCATAACAGACCTAGGGTGTTTGAACTTGGCCACTCCATGTGTTTATGTGGCATAATTTACACTTTAATGCTTTAGATGGACCCTAAAGTAGGAGACCCTGACAAAACCTCTGGGAATTTTCAATCCAATCCATAGTTTGCTGGCCAAAAGAAGCACTCTTGAGCAAAAGCATTGCACAACTACAAAGCAAGGAGATGTGGTAGGAAGAAGCCAGGCTAAGGGATTAATTGGCCAAGTTTCAAGCCAGAAGCTTGTTAGAGCTTAAAGGCACAGTATTTTGGCTGCCTCATAGACAGACTGTAATTTTCTCCCACGAGATCTATGTGGTTGCAATTTGATCAAATGTTGTGTCAGGAAAGAAAGCAGTAAATTCCTGACAGCTGAGTTCCTCAGCGAAGACTTTTCCATCAATGCTAAGGCAAAATTTAATTTGCTAATGTAACAAAATTAATAGTTTTGTACTTTACCCAGGCTTATACAATTATTCTAACGTCAGTGTAATTAAAATAAGGAATCTGCTAAAACACCAATAATAAATCTGAACTAGTCAAGCCAATCTTGTTAGTAAAGTTTAAGTCAAAAAGACGACTAGAAGGCATTCTGTGGACCCGAGCTTATGCATTAATGAATTATAATGAGGAAACAAAAGTGGACCCCACTCCAAATGAGTGGCTTCTTTATTTATTCCCACATTTTTGTACTGACTAGCAAAGAAATTAGTATTTCTAACAGATGCAGTGTCGTGTGCAAAATAATATATTAATTCTTCTAGCATATTATGACTCAGCAGGTTGACAAGAGAGCAATAATTGGGTCTTGAATGAAATATTTATGCTTGTCTCAGGTGTGTTCAACAAGCAGACCGGTGCAGAATGTCAAACTCACTCTGAGAAGCCCCTCATTATTTTATTTGAAATATGGTACTCAGGCATCCTGCATGGAAAAAAAATTGTTATGTTGGTTTTGGAAAAGCTTTTGTTGTGTTGCTTCTGTCTTAATATTATTGATTTTAGTGGTTTCTCATCAGTTGAATTCCTATCAGTTTGGTTTTTGACAATTGACGGCAACAAACGCCGATCCCAGAGCAACCGAAGGCACTCTAGCATCAGAATACTTCCTTAATGAGTCAGCTCCATCAAGCCATTAAAAATCAAACATGATTATTCATGTCCTGGATAAAGTCTGTAGACGTCACCCCCAATCAGTGTCACTCTCGAAGAATACTTCCTCCGAGACAGACGTCTCATTTCAGTGCATTGCATCAGAGCGTTCTGCATATTGAACACACCCCATAATTGATAATGTCCTGAGAAATCAGACGCCCTCGTTATATATATATATATATATACACACATTAATGACGGAGCACATTTGATTACATGCATTTGTCAACATGGTACTCAGTGCAAATGCATCTTTCTGACGACTTATAAAAGATAAAAGGAAATCCTACTGAAATTGAAATCATTTTGTTTCTTTTCCCAAAGCCCCTACCCAAGCCATCACCCTGAATTAAACAGCTCCTTTCCCATGAGTGCCAAGGTCCCCCCTCAAATAATCTGTTGCAACCACCAGCAAAACACACCTCTCTTATGATTTTTTGTTTCTGTTTTTTGATTCTTTTTTTTTTTTTTTTTTTTTATTTCTCTCAATTTTTGTTTAACATGTCTTTTATTTAACCTTCTAACCCTTCTCCATCCGGCTCCCCTCCCTTGTCCCTCCACCCTCCTCTCCTCCACCTCCTTCCTTCCCTCCCTCGTACAGTTTAGAGACCGCCAAATCCACTGCCCAGTCCTCCTCCATGTCGACCCCTGTAGACCTCAACATGAGCTTCACCCAGACTGCTCCCCCTGCATCGTCCTCTGCCGCAGCCCTGGCAGCGATGGGCGGCCTGCCCCACGCTCCAATCTTGGGCGCCCCCTATACCCTCCCCCTCTCCAGCCTCCTGGGAATCAAATCCGTCCCCTTCCTGGCACTCTCGGCCCCTGCTGCCACAGCTGCTGCCGCTGCAGTCCCCGCCCATGGCACCTTGGCCTCCTACACCGCCAAGATCTCCTCCGCCAACGGCATCAAGAAACCAGAGCGACAGAAGTTTGCGCCCTACTGAAGAGGAACTCCCGAGTACCTCCTTTGTTTCCGAGAGAGGAATACTTTGAGGGTTCTTCTCGTCTAGCCTGATGTAGCGGTGTAGAAACAGACAGTACCATCTTCTTTTCATTTTGGTTTAGTAGCTTGTCCTGAAAGAAAAAAAAAAAAAAAACTGTAGGAAAATAATGGCATAAATTTTAATTATTACTTTTTTTTTTGGCTGAGGTAGCCGCTAAAGCCATAGACTATTCCTAATCTCCTATTTTCCCGAAATCTTTACACACGTTTATTGTCTGCTCTTATTTATTGATAATAACGAAATATTCCCGCAAAGAGTTTATAACTTAGAACACTGTTGACTGATGCTAATCTCTTATGTATCAGCTTTTATACAATGATGTCTGTGAATGCTTCTGTATACAACTTCCTGATTTTTTTAGAAATCTTTAAATGATGTATTAAAACAAAATATGAAAAAAATAGGAAATGTTTTTAAAAAAATGACAACAGATCTAAACCTTGCTTTTGTGTTACATTTTTACGTTTTGTTCACATTCGTTTTGAAATGTTATTTATTTTATTTATTGTGCGGAGTGTTTCTTTTACAGTCAATGTTGGTTTTCTGTAATGGCTGCAGGTAAAAAAAAATCTCAATTTTCACATTTCTTCCATTCGATCATGGTTACATACGTCATGAAAGAGACACGCGTCCAAGTAACCACGAACAAGATAGTTGTTTAAGTAGTGAGTTTCTTTACTTTCTATGGGAAGCGTACGGTGAATTCTGGTGTGATTAAATATCCAAATACGAAACAGCTAGCAAATTCGTTTCAAAACTTTTGGCTAGCTTCTAAGGAAGATATGATTTCAGGGGGTTTCTTTCACCATTTCTAATGGCATAAAATGACTACTATGCATGGTGACTGCCCTTGTTGGAAACTAATGCTGCATGTTGACTTGGCCCCTCACACTAGCATTCAATGGTGTTAAAAACAGGAAGTGTTGCAGAAGAGCAATGCTGGTTTGAAAAGACCTACACATAAACATGCTTCAAGTGTAGCTACAGTAATCATCATGCTCGATCACGGAGTATATTACGTGGACTGACTTTTTGTTACTTTGTTTCTTTTTCTCTCTTTCTCTTTTTTAAAAAAAAAATACAGAAATAATCACACTTATTTTTCTAAACCTAGAGTCCTAAAAATTGAATGTGACCACTCACACGATTCATTCACTTGGTAGATGTAGTGTAACCTTGACTCGTGTTTGTCATCGTTTTCTTTATTGTAATTTTTTGTTTTGTTTAGATCTTCTCAAACGTCTTTCCCATACTCATTTGCATGAATTTAACTCGGCGTCTATGCAAAACATCTCGGGGGCGGTTCAGCGAGGTATCCTATGTCATGCTTCATAGATGGCCCTAAATAAACCACCGTTGGGAAAGGGCTATCGGCAAAGGAAGAAACCAAGACAAGGACAATGATGCTCTCGAATTTATGAACCATGCTATGTATAATAAATATATATGTTCTATTATATCCATACGTCCCATTCCAAAGCCAAACACATAACCACCGTTTCACACACTATACAACACGGTGTGGCTATGATAAACACCGTCACACTTCACCGCGATAATCCCACAACAGCCGGACATGGTTCGCGAACTGTTCTGATGCTTGAATTATCCCAGGTCTGGTTTTTGGATTCACATGAGGTTTTGTTTGTCAGCCTTGCCATAAATGCAACTCTTGTTTTAGTTTTATTCATCAATGCCATACAAATGAATAAAAACAATACTGTATTAACGTAATCCAGTCTCTTTTGTTCTTTCTCAGATGCGTAAAATGAAACGACATTAACATTAATAGCTGAGTGTGTGAACGCTGTGAATAAATAGGAACTTTAGACCTGAAAAGTGTTCGAAATGATAGACTTCTCTCTGGTCACATGTTTTGGAGCTTTTAGTTTTCCAACATTCTTCCACATATCTTTTCAATATTCAACAGAACAAAGAACTCTCACACACCACTATTTTAGAAAGTAGGCTAATTTTCCGACTCCTCTACAGTAGAGTTTTACTGTTTTCGATTCCATTCAGCCGATCTCCGGCTCTGGCGGTAACACTCTTAGCTGTAGCTTAGCATAGATCATTGAATCTGATTAGACCGTTAGCATCTCACTAAAATTATCAAAGAGTTTCAGTATTCTTCCAAGCTGGGGATTATATTCATGCCTAATGTTATTGTGCCTGCTGCAGCCACGGTACGGCAGCAACGTTCCCTGATTATACCGCCAGAACGAGAGTATAGGTGCTAGCCATATCGGCCTCGAAAATCCCAACTTTCCATTTTCCACTGGTCTTAGTACACAGTGTAACTACAAAAGAGGCAAGTTTTAAATAGGAAAAACATCAAAAGTCTTTTTTAAGCGAGATGCTAACGGTCTAATCAGATTCAATGGTCTATGCTAAGCTAAGCTAAAAGTGCTACCGCCAGAGCCGGAGATCGACTGAATGGATTCAAAAACTCTAAAGGAGTTGAAAAATTAGCCTATTTTCAAAAAATATCAGCGTGTTCCTTTAATGGCTGTTGAAATGACACTCACTGCTTCATCACCAATCTCACGCTACATCTGTCATGAAAGGTTAATATGCTTACGTTAAAAACTGAATCTTCAAATCAGCTATTCTCTGCATTCATTATGCAGCCTTAATGCCAACACACAGTCATTAGGAGATTTGCCTGTTCTGTCAACATCGACGTTGAGTTTTTACAAGGTTAGCATCCTCTCAAAAGCTAATTAGAAAGCCATCGCGCAGTGGGCCGTTAAAATAAGCAGTCTAAAATAAGACATCCCACTTTTGTTTGAACAAGTCTCTGTTGTGTCACTCAGCGCAGACGGTGTATTTTCATTTCTGAGGAAAAGCCCCTTGAGACTAGTACAGCTGAATCTCAATAGCGATAGCCAAAATTCATGTATAATAAACAAACTCCGCTATAATAACATGCTGACACATCAGCCGCCCGTTCTCTCTTACTAACCTGGGCCGAGAGTGCCGCCCATGGCGCTTTGCTATCACGCCACCAAATGCAACGACGCCAGGGATGAAAGCAGGCTATGAATAAAGCTTACACCTCGCAGCAGCTGCTCAAACACAAACAAATTCTTACAGGCGGGGTTTTCTGTCCCGAACGGGTGGGGATGCGTGTGTAATGACAGCCTAAACACAGTATACATCTCTCACAAAGGAGCTCTCCGATGCCCACACGCGACAATCAGTGACATCTCGCCCCCAAAAAAACAAGTTTGGCGTCCTCCATTGATGTCGACTATCCACGGCCTGAGACGGATACTTTACCAGAGTAATTATGCAACGCTAACCTCCTACACCCAGCGAGTGGAATAATAATTGCAATTTACCAACAATTAAAGACAATCTGGAGACAAAGCGGTTGGAAACGGAAGCTGGTGATTATATGGTGATGGCCATTTGGCTGTGGTGGGAGCTGAACACCAGTGGGCTTGGCATGCGGATAAAAGCACATGCTCTGTGCCATGTACTTGGGGAGCGAAAAGAAAAAAACAAAACAAAAACCATCAAATTGGAATTGAATTCAGAAGGAAGTGAAATTCATCTCACCCCCATTAAACAGGAACTGGAGCGTATTTTTAGCCTAAAGCTATTGAGAATTATTTAGGGCCGCTGTGACCTTCCCCAGAGGCGATGCGAAATGTTTTGAAACGTAACGAGAAAGATGGAGAAAACTGCAAGTTCATCTCTTATTAGCAGGCCCGACATAACATTCAGTTTCCATCACGACAAACTTCTTGAGATGATTATTTCACTATCACACCTTGGCCTGGACCTGCCCTCGGCAGTGCTGTTGTAGTATTAATGATATAATAATCATTTTTGTATTTGCAGTTTTCATTTTAGCATCATAATATGTGTGTGTTTATATAAATATTCATACATTTAAAATGTACGACAACAATTATGAATATATATAAATAACTTTTCTTTTGGAGGCCTAATTATTAAACTTTTATGACCTGATTGTCCCTATTGACCCACCTGATGAAATCAGACTCTCACATGCTTCTGTGATTGTAATATACTTCTGCATTAGAGTGAGCTTTTGCCTTCAGTGCCACACACACTTGTCCAAGGCCAGAGCAAGAGGCATCATGGGATACACAATTACTGTGGAGTCATTCCCCGTGAGGTCGAGGTCTGGTTTGACATTCAACGCTAAATGAAAGGTTTGTGTAATAGTCTGCATTTCTCCAAGATCAAAAAATAGAAGATGAAAGGGATTATTCGTTTATTTTCAGGTGAGCTGTTAATGAGTTGAGTGATTTAAACAGGTACGAAGAGCACACAGCTCAAACCTGGAGGAAAGAAAGAGGGATTTATATAGAAGTTTTCATTTCCAGTGTTTGCTATAGTTCTTGATATGTTTGAGAAGTAAACACGTCATCAACACCAAAGCTACGTTCTCATTAAAGACTTTTCTTTACGGTTTAGATCTCAGCTAAATAAGCGGTCTTTGGACTTTCCTGGAAAGCTTCAACTGTATATTTAGCCCTTCCTTCCTGTTTCAACTGCAAGTACAGTGCATGTTGAACGCAGTTGTAAGTGATGGTTCCCTGAACTCTTCTATGGATGGACGCGGCGTCACAAAAGGTGCGTGGGCTGGTTTGAAGTCCCTGTAATTACGCGTCCATGAGAGCGAGTCACAGAAACTTACACACAATCCTACAATCAGCCACAATGAGGCTAATGCCAGAGGTCTGCGTGTTAAGTGATTAAACATTCGTCCTTCCCCGTCGCGCACACAGGCCATTCACACACACATCATGTACAAACGGCCTTTCCATTCACTCTATGCAAAACACACTGTGAAAGCTCCACTGAATGCCCTGCTTATCAACACAACCCTTCTGAAGCACCAGGCTTCCTTTCAGGGCCTGAGTGACATTTCTGAACAGTGATCCTCATGCCAATAGCATCAAACTGCTCACCTCGTATCAAAGGCCTCTGAACTTTCCTCTCCAGGCGTCCCTGAGGGCCACCCGGGCCCTGATGGTTCAGGAGGACAATCAGAAACAGGATCAATCAGGCTGAAACAGGAGGAGGTGAAGCACCTGGACCCTCATCGCCATCTGTTAGCCTGGAGCCGCTCATCTGGAGCAGAGAAAACTTACAAAAAAGTGTGTGTGTTTATACACATCCATTATATACACACACACACACACACACACACACACACACATATATATATATATATATATATATATATATATATAT
>JAUYWG010000060.1:11126970-11148774 GCA_034779775.1 Enteromius afrohamiltoni | reverse complement strand
ACACACACGCATGTATATATTTAATAAAAGTACGGTATGTTTATATATTAAATATTCTTACATAAAATATAAAAAAAATATATAAAAGTATTTTCTAAATAGGCATATATACCGCGTGTATTTACATTAACATAATAAACACAGTACACAAAACGAATATAAAGAGAGAGATTTGTTATTGTTAATAAATTCAGTTAATGTGGGTACGTATGTAAATTGGTTGCAAGATGGTAAATATACGTATACTGTTTTATATGTATGTACATTACCTTACTGGCCTGTTTACCATTTAATAATATTTGGTAACTTCAAATGAGAAGAATCAAAGATCTAGGGTTTAACAGACAGCGGATGCAGTATAGGAAAGGAGAACTGTTACTGAACGCGTTACGATGGAAAAAGTCACTTTAACAAATTATTATACTTCAATTTTGGTCAACAGACCAAAGGAATAGTTGACCCAAAAATACTGTCATGATTTACTTCCCCTCAAGTATTTCCAGACCTGTATGAGTTCTGCTGAACACAAAGGAAGGTATTTTGATGAAAATCTGGTCACCAGGCCACCATTGACTTTGTGTTTTATTTTCTACTATGGAAGTCAACAGTGACCAAATCGAGATATATATATATATATATATATATATATATATATACTTTTTTTTTTTTTCCTTTGCGTTCAACAAAATAAATATACAGGGTTTGAAGCTACTCGAGCGTGAGTAAATGATTTTTGGGTCAACTATGCCTTTAATGAGTTCAATGACAGATAGACGAAGTGTGAGTTTTAAAGCGGTGCTCCAGTTTGTTTCACGCCCATTATCGTGAACCACCGGAAGGGACATAACATAACATAAATTCGGGTCACCACATATCAACAGCAGATATCAGCGACTGCTCAGATTACACAGTTGTTGACAAGTGCAAACACGAAAACCTGCATAAACGGGCAATTTCAAGAATTACCCGTCACCTTGAGAGCGGTCGATTAACTCTAAAGCCTTCCCGCACAGGGAGTTGGGAAAGCATTGGGAGGATCTGTCAGGATCTGGCTTGATCAGTTTAGATTCTGTCATTCTGACGCTGAGAAACGAGCTAATTCAGTGTTAGACTGAACTACAGTGCATCATAAAATAAATAACAAGGATTGTTAATCTTCCAGCGTCGTGTAGGTCTGTCAATTAAACAGCATAAATACCGGCACAGGGCGAAACTTAATGCAGACTGCTTTCAAGTTGGTTGAATGCAGCAACAATGTCTCAGCAAGTGTTTAATATGCACTGCACTGAGTGTTTTCCCTCAGGCAGCTTCCCACTTGCACAGCAGGAACTGGCTGCTTTCATATGTTGAGCTAGGGATGCTTTTCTTTGACCACACTGCCACCTAGCGGACACTCTAAGCTACTTCACAGTCAAGCCTCAGTTGAACTCTGGAATCTTTTTTCTTTTAATGATGGATGTGGTTGCCTGGTTACCACTTTAACCTTCAACTTGTTTTGTAGGCAGGCCCGAGATGGAAAGGTAACTATGGAGACGGGGCTTATACTCGGCGATACAAAATCGTGACATTGAACACTGAATGCAAATAAAGACGGGAGCGCGGTTCAAAAACAAGGACATGAAATGTTTACTTTTTTTAAACGCCATACATGTTTTGCATACAGATATCTAGAAATAAAAAGCATAACAAAAAAGGAGTGATAAAAGAGTAAAACAACATGATTTAAAAACAAACAATGGAAAATTACTGTTCAGTGCAAAGGGTTGTAGTGTTGGCAGGTGGACTTGAAACCCCCCTCGTTAACTAAAATCTGAAAATAACACTCGTTTCTGGTTCACACATTATTATGAGTTTCAAATCACTGGACTTGGTAGGACTTGGCTCAATGACTCGGCAAATAGTCATTCAGTGGAGGGCAGCTGAAAAACAGCTAAGGCTTAAGAAGACATTCCTGTGTACAAACAAACAAACAAACAGTCACAACAAGCTTAAACCGTAGTGTTCGTAACGCACACGGACATTAGTGTGTCTGGACTGGTACAGTACTGGTGTGGTCTGTTAGTGCTGCAGGTGCATATTTGTAACAAAATACAATAGAAATGCAGTGGGCTCGAAGACTAGCTTCATTCTGTCAAGCATACCTGATGTGTTACATGGTTAAAGAGGTAGATGCCGTCAGTCGTGACACAAACTCCTCACCCGAACTGAACATACCGTTTTATTTCTGAGAGGGAAAACGAAACACCTAGGGTTTGTGTAACGGGCAGCGGATGTAATATCGGAAGGAAGAACCGCCAACTAACAAATTAGTACACTTGAATGTTGGTCAACAGACGTTAATGAATGTGAATGGGTTTGCAGTGAAAAATTAAGCCCGGTATGTTTTACGCCCATTATAACGAACCACCGGACGCCGGTGCATGCGATTATATAAAAGATTTTTAAATAGAGTAAAACTGAAAGCTCTGGAACACTGCTGAGATAAACTTTAAACTGCTCGCTTATAAAACAACCTCTCTGGGGATGCTATTCCATTTCCCAAACGTCTGGAGGAAACGCTGCTCGAGTGTGGGAGTACTAAAGTAAAAACATAAAAGGCATCAAATCTGTGTGGAACGTTTTAGAGTTGGAATTAAAAGTGTTAGGGTGAGTCTCTAACGACCACTATGACCAGGTGGTCCTCCTCAAGCTTCCCAAGAGTTTTCAGAGCAGCCTGGAGATACTGCTGCGAGAAGTCACATGGAGGGAAGGCGTACAACATGCCCCCCATCTCGCGGTCTTTGGGGCCGCCGAGGGGCAAGCCGATGACCCCCGCCGCCTGCTTGTTCCTGAGGTACGTCACCAGGTTGCGGAGAAGGCGCTGCTGAAGGCCCGGTTCTGGAGGAGGGGCGTCGCGGTCCATGGGCCCTTGGACGGCGAGGAGGACAGCGTAGCCGTCCGGGCTGCCTAGCTTGATGCGACGCGTCACCTCGTCCAGTTTGGGCTGATCCAGCCTCAGCCGCTGAGCGATTTTTAGCTGCGTGATCTTGGAGCCACCTGCTTGGTTGTCTTTCATGAGGGCGTGGAGAAAGCTCAAGCCCCCCTCAAGCATGTGCATGTTTGTGGGGAAGCAGCTGTTTTTAAGCACGAGGGAACCGTGCCACACGCGACTCAGCGTCTGGGCGTACTCGGAGAGCGTGCTGGGCTTTTTGGAGTCTGCTTTGGACTTGTCCGTCTGCGAGTCGGGGTCGCTCTCGCTTTTGCGGTGATTGCGGTCACGCTCCTCCTTCCTCGGTTCGTCCTGCGCAGGACGTTCGTCGCTGGAGTGTCTGCTGATGTCGGGGGTGTGATCTAGAGGCTCTGAGGTGGAGTCTGGAAGACGGCCGCGACCCCTATCCGGGCTGTCTTCGGGGGTAGACGGCGCTCCGCCTCTGAGCTTTGACCTCCCGCGTTCCTCGGCGGGACGGTCGACAGGACTGAGGCTCCTTCGTTTGCGCCGCTCCTCCCAGTTTTTCCCACGTTCTAGCTCTCGTTCCTTTCCCCAGCGCTCCCTGCTACGGCTACGACTGCGGCTGCGCTGCCTGACCCGCCCGAACGCCTCTGGGTTAGTGCGCCGCTCGGTTCCTTTTGGCGGACTCCAGTCCCGGTCCGAAAGGCGCTCTCTTTCTCGCTCCGCGTACAGGGGGTGTGAGGGTGAGCGAGCCCTCGCTCTCAGTTCACGCTCCACGCTGTGATGGCGCCCGTAACCATCAGCTAGGAGATCATAATGTGGAGGCGGGAGCAAAGGCGGCTGGTATTGTTGAGGGTACGCCCTCGTCTCCTCAGCTTTAGCAAAATCCACACGCAGCCGACGATTCGGACCGCCCAGAGGGAAGCCGCGCATTTGCGCACACGCAGCCTGGGCCGCGTCCAAGCTCTCGTAATGAATGTAAGCAAAATTATCTCCTTTCACATAGTCTATGGTGCGAATACTCCCAAAGCGATCGAACTCACGTGCTAAAGCCGCCAGCGAGGTATTCGGGCCAAGTCCGCCCACCCAGAGCCGAGTCGTCGGATTGGCTTTCCCGTATCCGATCTTAATCGGGTTGCCGTTAATCATGCGTCCCTGCATGGCCACTTTGGCCCGGTGAGCCATATCCAAGTTTTGAAATTTAAGAAAAGCATAAGCGCCTCCTTGTCCACGAGCGGGCCGCTTAATAACCACTTCTTCGATAATTCCATATTTGTCAAATCCCTGCCGCAGCTCCACCTCAGAAATGTTATGATCCAAGTTGCCGATGAACAAATTCCTAGTGGCTCGCTGATCGTCCTCTGGCTTTAAGTCCTCCTCGGGCAGCTGGTACGCATACGCACGGCTTCTCTCCTCCAGCGCGCTGTAATAGTCCAAAACACGGTCCCTGCTGAGCCCCATACCTTCCACATAATGCCTGGGTCTCATTTCTCGAAGGGCACTACTCCCAGCGCCCGGTGAAAGAGACCGCTGCCTGTACGTGTAGGCAGCACTATGCAGAGATACATAACTCACATCTGGAGGCGTGACGCTGCGACGCCGCATGTACATGGGTTCAACTTTGAGTGGACGGTCATATAGCACCAATCTGGTTTTTGCATGACGCGCTTCCCGCGCGTTTTCCGTGTGTCTGAAGTTGACGTAGGCAACGCGACCCAGCTCTGGCGTGTGAGACAACTTGACGCTCACGTCCCCGAACTTTTTAAACTCGTGAAAGAGTCCGTCCTCTACATGCTCATCAGAAAGCTGCGATCCAAGGTTGCTAATAAGTAGTGTCTTGTATTCTAGCCGCGCACCCGCCGTGTCTGCGGATGGGGTCTTACCTTTAGGCAGGACTGATGTGGTTCGGAGGGGGGCTCGACCCAGCAGACCCAGTTCATGATGCGGGCGGTGATGCAGACTCTCTCTCTCCTCACGGACGCGCGGTTTTTCCCGCTCTCGGCTGCGGCTTCGTTTGTGGTAAGCCCTGCTCTCGGCGAGCAGCAGCGCGAGCGGCGGATTCGGCTCGCGCTCTCGGTCCCGCTCGCGGACGCGTTTGGCGAGCGTTCTGGACGGACTCGCGTCGCGCTCGGCCTGCCGCTTCATTTCAGTGATGCTCCCGCCGCAAAAAATATCAAAATCAGCTCCAAGGTGAACTCTCACGGCCCCGGGAGACTTTGCACATCCGTGAGGAGGATCTTAACTGACGTTTGCACGGGAAAACGCTCGCCTGAATGTTGGATTTCGCAGATAAAAATAAAACGGCAAACAGTAGCGTCCCCTCAGCTGCATCTATTCCGCCATCTTGGACAAAAGGAATGTGCGCGCTCCGCGAGTAGGCGGGGACTCTGCCGACGTCAGGACGCATCGCGTGACGCTATTATAGTTGTGGAAAATTAATATTGACACTAAAAATATAAAAAAGTTTTACGATTGAAATGTATTCATTCGTCCCAGACTCAGTCTGCTGCACGATATCATTTATGTAAAATATAAACAATTCTCACTATAGCACACAGCCAATAATAAATATAAGAAAATATGAATTTCATATAACAATCCAAATGATGTGCATGAACTTCAATGTACCAAAAGCTGTAAGTGACATACAAATGCATGCAAAGCTGTACTATATATATATATCTCATTACCATAGCAAACAGATATTTTGGTAGTAAAATGAATCCCAGTTCCCTGAAGATCATTTTAAAGTGACCAGGTAAAACAAACACATTCAGCAAAACAATATACTACAAAAAAAGGACAAGACCAATTTATTTTCTTCTTTTAATGAAAAAGACAGTATACCTGTATTAAACATTTTACAGCAAAGTCCACTCAAACCGACCCACTCATTTTGAAGACGAGACTCTCATTCATTAGATTTCATATAACGTCCCAACTAAGAAAGTCTATACCCTCAAAAACAAAAAAGAATAGAAAATGGAAATCAAAGTGTGTCAAACATGTTTCCCGTCACGTCAGGAGGCAAACACAAGGCGTGTTGGATATTAGTCAGGATGCAAGTTATAAATTAAAGGTTGTATTTTCATGGAAGTGCATTTATTGGGATTCTTGATGTTTACCCCTGGAGTAAGATGACAACACAACGCAGACCCCACTGTTAGGTGTTCAGTCAGCTGCACAGCGCAAGACTTCCTCCGGCCGCTGCCTCGGTCCCATAATTCCCTGTGAGTTTACAGATCTGTCCGTGCCTTGGCCGCGTTGGGCGCATACTTGGGCATTAGCTCATTGATCTTGCGGATGAAGTCGGATTTCTCCACGCACCCTTTGCAGGACTCGCCCCATTCCTCCAAGATTTTCTTCAGGTCTTTCACTTTCAACTTCTTCAGGTCGACTGAGCTCAGGTCAACTTGTTTATCTAGAAGAAGAATGATGATGGTTATGACGGGTATAATAGTTACCGATCAACCACTAGAGAGATACATTAGTGTTGTCTTCTATGCTTACCATATTTCAGTTCGCAGATTTGACTGTCCTTCTTTTTGAGCTTTTCACAGATCTTTTCCACTGGCACGTGGTAACTCATCGGTTTGGAAACTTCATTGATTATTTTTGTTGCTGCATCGCTTGTCGCCCCTATATAATAACACTACACACACACAGAACATTACAAGCAGGGAACTCTAGCTCAGGCCGTCCAAGATGTACAGGAGTCGCTTTCTTCATCAGGTTTGGAGAAATGTAGCATCGCTCGGATGCTCTGGAGTGAATGGGTGCCGTCAGAATGAGATAAAAACATCACAGTAATCCACCTTCAACATCTTCTGAAGTGAAAAGCTGCATGTTTGCAGGGGGATGAAATCATCGTTAAGAGGTTTTAACTTCAAGATGTTGCTTTAGGCTAAATGCTCGTGTCCTCTGAATCAGAGGAGAAATAAGCACCATGCAGTGTTTTCATCAGCTGTTTGGACTCTCGTTCTGACGGCACCCATTCACCGTTTGCCTGATGAAGGAACAAACTCTTCTGCATCTTCAGTGGCCCGATGTTCAGCAGATGTTAGTTTTTGGGTGAAGCACACACTTACAAATCGGTTTTCTTTTCCTTTGGCTTCTTTGCAAGACTTTAGAAGGGCTTTTTCGATGGCGTCGCTGTTGAACTTGACGTCGTAGTCTTGTAGCGTCTGGTAAAACCGTTCCAGAAAACCCACACATACTGAGATGCAACAATCACACGCAAACAAATACATTAGTCACGTCATTTATACACTTATTGATGCCTTTGTGGATAAAAGAACAAGCAATTACGACCAAAGGGTTTTTTGAACAGGTGTGCCTGAAGTGCTTATTAATGAAAATAACCTGCATTACAATAATCGACTGCATACAGTATGGTATGCATGTTTTGTTTTTTTACTAAAAAAAAAAATTATGTACACTTTTTTTTAATAATGCATTTTAAATTGCGCATATATCATTACCATACTTTATTACAAAAACACGTTTAGCCCAAGAGCACCTACAAAATATTAAAATATAATGATAATTACTGATGCAATAATTGAAGTAGTGGGAAACGCACGCTATCTGATCAAAACGAAGTAAACTAAATGAAGTTAACAAGCAGCGCAAACTAAAGCAGATGAATTAAGGCAGCTGTGAGATGCTCTTGACAGGAAGTGTGTGTCCTGAACACGTTTATACTGTGAATATATGATTTAAACTCACCTTCACACTCTCCATCCTTCAAAGCTTCAGTGCAGCTCGGCAGCAGCGCCAGGGCCAGTGCCACAGAAAGCCCACTTAAATATATCATCCTAAACCCAAACAAGCGCTATGAAGAAAGTGCTAGACCGGGTTATGAACGTTCATTAAAGATACCGGCTCGACAACACGCAATGTACAGATTCAACAGCGCTTCCTATTAAAAGAGCCCGCCCACTCTCCCATCTGATTGGTTGCCGTTCCACTCTTCGCGCGTCCATTGGCTGGCTCGTGACGTAGCAACACGCACTGGTTTCTGATTGGATGTGATGGGCTCATCCAGGGAGTGAGTCCAGTTGGCGGCTTGTGATTGGTTTGTGAAGGTGAATTCTCCTGGATGGCTGACGTGTTGGTCGCCCCAGCGCCATGTTTGTAGTTCTTTGTCATGTTGCGTAAGTTAGCTCTTCACGAAGTTGGCTAAACGAGCTATTAGAGTTTACGTTACTAAAAATATTACATACAGACAGTTCCCCTCATATTATGAGTACTGTGGCGCCATGACGGGCCTATGTTGGTTTCAAACACCTGAATTCAACTTACTGTAGTTCTTTAAAGAATAAAACCACATCAGTGGTGTGTTAGCTGTAGTGTGGATGTTTTTATTCTGTTCAGTTTAGAAGCTTTGTGTGAATATAGCTATTTTTAATTGGTATGGATACTTGTTTTAACCAAATAAAAATGTTAATGGTAACTTTTTTCTCCTCACAATTAAGTTCATATCTTACTATCCTAATTGTCACAATTGCAAGATACATATTTATGTGAGAAACTTTGATATAAACTGGCAATTGGAGATATTTATAGTTATGCGATTAAAAGTCGCAATTACCTTTATTTTTATGTATTACCTGGCAGAAAAACGCAAGCTTTATGTAAAGCTTAACATTTAGAAGAAAAACTAAACAAAAAAAAGTCAAAATTGCATAATGTGTCTCACAGTTATTTTATAAGAAAAAAAAAAGTCAGTCATAATTACTCAAAATTAATTGAAAGGGTAAAAACAGGGTTCCACAGAATTGCCTTTTATGGGTATTTCATAATGTAAAAAGAAAGGTATACTGATTGTATTCTGAGAATTTACAGTCTATTCCAAAGAAAGGAAGGAAGGCAAATATCAGTCGATAAAACATTATCTTTAATATTAGGCATTATTAATGAATTACACGTCACAGCGGTTAAGTGAGTAGGAAAAAAAAATGCGTGTATTTACATCTAAAATCCACACCACATTTATTCATGCTAGCACAATATATACAGAAAAAAATACTTTGAGAATACTTGTACAAAGGTTTTCGTAGTTCTGCATGGTAAAACAAAACGCTCTTCAGATTTCAATGCAAAATACACAAAATAACTGTAGTGATTAGGCCATTGAAAGATTTTTTTTTTTTTTCCAGTTTTTTTTCACGTTCGCAGTTTAGTTTTAAAAACACATTTACATCAGAAAGTACAAGGCAGACAGTTAATCTCAGTCTATACATGATTTGTCCCTCTTGACCATATAAATACAAAGCTTTTGAAGGATTATATACACAAAATAAAGCCAAACATGGTGTGGTACGAACTGTAATGCAGAACAGAGCGTTTAGTATCCGTCTTTACTCATATGTACAGAGGCTAAGAAGAAAAAGAACTTTGCTCACCCATTTCCTCCTGGTAGATGATCAGAAATGGTCATTTCCAATAAATGGCAATCAATCCTTTCAGAAAATACAGGAAAATAAACCCAGTATTTGTTAAGCAAAACACTTATCGCAGAAGGTATTGAATTAAAGATGCTTATCAGGGCAACCTCATCATGTAAAAAATAAAATGTCACCCTCAATCTGAAACCCTTTTGGTTTGCCTCCACGGAGATATCAAACATGTAAAATATATACACTCGTCGTGAATGAAGAATACAAGACACACAGTATCCGTCAGTCTGTATTTACATGCAAAATGTCTAGAAAGCCATTATAAGAAATGCTCAAAACAATAAATATTAATGCTTTTTTTTTAGTTTATCAGTGCTAATATCCACAGAAAGGGCCGTCACAGATACACTCTCTCTTATAACACTCGATCTTTGCATAGATTCCAGTTCCTTCCCTGATCGTTCGATATTTAATGTGTATAAAATTATTTATTAACCTCATCATATTAAGGTTAATATAAATAGCTCGTCGGTCAAACCATTTCTGTGTCTTTGGAGACATAACGCTCGTACTTCATCATTATATTCCTATAATTAAGTCAACAAAAACCAATAATAAATCTGCAAATGCATACCATCACCAGTTTTACTCCAGGAGGAAGTGCATACAAATGAATAGACAGAATGGAGATACATTTGCAGTTTATGTATGAAGGAAAACACATGGGAATTTTAGTGAACTAGAGATTCCCACCTCTACAGAAGGTCCTCTATCAGAACATGTGCATGTATTTGCTTTCCCTGGCCATCAGTCATATCAGCCATGACGATTTCTCTCTGCCACGAACAGTACAGTGCAACAATGCTGTACGATCGCCTAAACTTGCCTTTTTCCTTTGATAGTCTTCAAGTATTGGTGTTGAAGCACACAAGCAGTCTCAAGTATATACTTTTGTGTTTATATACCTGAATTCAATTTTCAAACCCATAACATAGTTTTGTAATCAACTGATATAAAAGCAAATTTAACCAAATCGTTAATTTTTGTAGGCCTAATAGTGCAATAACGTTTAAAAAAAAAAAAAATATATATATATATATATATATATATATAGCTTTTACTATTTAGTTGCTTTCTTGGAGGCAAGTTCTTGTTTTGTTTTGGAAAACAGAAAATGTAATCAAAATGGTGCAACTGATTTACGCTTTTCCTGGCACTTAAGTTTATTCCAGACTCAATATGCAGTGTTTTGCTTGAAGCAGATATAATCAACAGTTTCACGTGACATGAAATGCTAGTTAATGGTGTCGTGGATGAGGATGTGTAGATATACAGTACAAGCAAAATCTCTACCAGACCCTCCCTTCAAGTGATGTAGCTTAATATTATTACCACCATTGAAGAGAACATGCACATTGTACATAAAAATTAGCTTTTTAAATAACACATACGTTCAAGTCGTCAAAAGTTAATAAGCAAAGAACATCAGGTACCGAATTTGCATCTATCGGCAGCTGAAAGACTCATCGAAGTCAGTCAACTCGCAACGTAAAACACTTGAGAATCTCACCTTGTTTCCATCTTTAGAAATGTGTGATATAATCTTTCATAGCAATATAGTATATGATATAATCTAAGCTGTATTTATTCTAACTCTCTTTTTTGTATTTTCTTTAATACTATACAATTATATTAAAGTCTTGGAATTTTATAACAGCTCTATCTAAAAATATACTTCTTTTATGAAAACTGTCAACTCAGAGGAACGGAAATCAATTCCCAAAGGAACCTACTGAGACCGAAAGCCGCTTTACCGTGAGGAGACATCTGTGAAATGGCTTTGATTTAACAGCTCTTTGGCTGTTGTGTTATTAGCGTAACGGGTAGTAGCGTTGAGAGTGGCTGATTTGCTTTCGCAGCACGACAATATTGTGGGTGTAATGAGGCTTTACCAAGATTGTAAAAGCCTCTTACTGTCACATCAGTGCAGATTCCCTCTTGAGGAGAAGCTTCCCGCAACCGTGCAGGAGGTAGCAGACGTTCTGTTAAGTGTTTTTAGGTCGGTAATGAAGTGTTAGCATGTTATATCAGCCTCTGTGTTAATAAAAAGCACGTCTGAGGCTTTTGGATTGGGAAGTATCTTGTCATAAGAAATGAGAATGTTTAATCAATGGAGATATCTTTGTGGATCTGAAATGAAAGTGAACTTAATTTCAATTAATTATTATTACTAAATTATTACTTTTAAATAATTCCATAAAAAAATAGACAAACATAGGATGGTATTTGGTGCTCCAAGGTTAAGTGTTCAAGCGCCACCCAACCAGAACAACGCCTATTGGTAAGGTTCACCAAGGATTTTTTTTAAAGGTGTATAATATCAATAAATCGAAACTATTGCAATGATAATGAAGTGTTAACAAGTCGTATACCTTGACGAGAGGTGTATCGCTCTCTAAGGACACAAAACGCTTGGATCTGGTACACCTGAAAACCACCTGAATGTGATTTTGTGCTTCCTGTTTGATCTGAAAGTCCGTCATCATACCTTTCGGGACCATATCTGTATTATCCAATCAATATACTGATACTAATGAGGGGACGTAGCTTGGGCTCTACAAGCAGTTTGAACTCAAGGTTCCTTGGCAACTCCCAATCAACAACCACTAAGCACACAACAAAATGTCTCACTAGCATGTAGAAGCTCAGCAACATGTCAAGCACTTCTTAAAAGGTTTCAAAGACCTACACTGGATACATGGGTAGTAGAGTAGAGGTTTAAACCCAGTCAGTTTTTGGGACTTTCCCAAAACCCAACCACCTATCACACTAAAGCCAACAGTCCAAGCTTAAGCTTGCTCTTCCTCTATTCTTCACTGATGCCATGTTCCCAGGCCACTTTGGCCTGCTCCTCCTTGTTTGTGAGCAGGGGCTGGGAGATCTTGCGGGGCATTGGCCTTGGAACTGGCCTCAGGTCCTCTTCAGGGATACACCCTTCCCTCAGGTACGGTTTGGGAGGCAGAGCAGGTGCAGGCTCGTGGTGGTGGTAGTGTGGGTGGGTGATGTGTATTGCGTGTGGGTGGTGATGGTGGAGATGGAGGTGATGATGGTGGTGCCCATCGGTGGGTATCCCTGGGGTTACGCCCAAAGGGGCTGAATGACTACGGCAAGGAGCAGGCTTGAGAGGGTCCAGAACTTCAGGCTCGGAAACGCTGTAGCGTACGGGGAGGTAGGGACTTTCGGCTTCCTCCGTGTCCGTGGTCCAGGCCTGGCTGCTCGGCATCGAGTCCAAGGTGTCGGCTCGAGCCGGAGGCTCGGAGGAGGACTGGGCGAAATTGCTCTCGCTCAAGGAGGAGACGCCACTGCTGGCGCTGCCGGACAAGGTGGAGTTACTGCCATCCAGGCCCGATTGTGGACTGGTGGGTGAGGCAGGTATAGGGTGCAGGGGCGACTGGTGAGGAGAGGTAAACGAGGTGATTATATACAATATATTACATGAACACCTCGTATGTTTCATTGTTAAAACCTAAGATCAGTTGGATGACAATAGAAAGACCCAGAAACAAGGGTGCTCAATCCACCTCCAAGAGAACTCCTTATGCACACTTTAGTTCCAGCCCTGCTTTATCACATTTGTTGATCTTTCCATTAACTTCCTTAACCTAATTAGTTAACCATTATTGTTTATCTTTGTAATCAGGATGTATCAGTGTGTTGCGTCTGTGATCAATGCATATTCTCATCTTAGCCCACTCCCTCCCCAGCACCACCTGTCTAAACCTGCTATGGAGTATCTTACTTTCTCCATCAGCATGTTTCCCTCATTTTATGATCAGAGCGTTTAACAGAAACAAGCCATGTCGATCTAGTCCACTATTCTATTTACAATAAAAAAAGATTTTCCAATCTATACAAAGAGTCAAATTTGAAAATAATTGGACATGCAAATATTGTAACTCAAAGGTATGGCATTTCCCAATATCAGCAGTAAACACAGCGAGCAGCTAGGGTTGGACAATTTATTGCATAATATATTCATGTGCATCTCGCCAGTAAGGCTCTTTCTTTGATTAGCGACTAATCACCAGTTTTCAAATGGAGCGACAGTTATTACACAGATTCGTAGATCACTGACAAGCTATGCGATATCACGTTCAGTTTCCCAGGTGATTCGTTTGCGATACTGAACCCGATATCGCGTAGCTTGTCAGTGATCTATGGCTCTGTGCATTAACTGCCGCTCCATTTCAAAACAGAGAATGGAGATTTTTCCACAAATGTTAAAGTTTTTTCTAAATTACATAATCCTTCGAAATTCATTTTCAACAAGTTGTCATCTAACTGATCTTCAGAGAAAATATAACCCAGACACACACATTCACAGACACATAATAATTGCACTACTGATGCAAACATATATAACTGCATATGAATTACAATATGAACCCAGAACACTTCAGCATCTTAGGGACTTCCAAACACCAAAAAAATATTCTGAAGCAGACTTGGGTACAGTTTGGCTCAGGGTGATTTACTGGGGGACATCTGAGGTCAACAGAAAATAAGAATTCTCATAATGCTAGTGTGGACATGCATGACGAGGACTAACAGGACACATCTAGGCGGAGGATACCTTTCTTAAAGAGCGCGCGGGGAGAGCTGGAGGGAGTTCGTTGATCTGGTGATGGAAAGCATCAAAGTGCATCGAGAAGTGTCCTAAAGGGGAGACACAGTTGGACAGAACCAGGGTTGGAAAGAGCACACGCCGGAACACACTTGCGCGCAAACACACGTCGGCATGCGCATTCACTCAGCAAGCGCTATGAAGGATTCTTTCTGAACTTAGCTGATGTTCAGAGAAGACTAATGGGTGGGAAAAAGGGAATGAGGACCAATGCATCAGTGAAGGATCAATGATTGAATGTGGGGATAAACTATTGAAATGAAAGAGAGGATGCTACACATCCAATGTAGGGTGGTTAAAAGGAAGGATTCTACATTTGGGAAGTCGAAGTGATGTGTGATATTACTGCGATCTAAATGGCAATAGAAATATATACCCCATCCCACCAAAGGTTTTTGTTTGTTTGTATATTTTTCCTATACATTACGGGCATGTGCATTTTAAAATAAAATAATGTGTAAAAATGTTATTTGTCAATCTACTGTTTGCTTCTGTATATGGATTTAACCTTAGAGGTGTGGTTTACATAACTACGTCCCTCAAGATGCAGCAACAGCAACCTCTCTTTAAAAAAGGATGATATTTATATGATAGGATATATTTTAATATGATATTTAATGAAGCCAAGTCCATTCTAATAAAGATTCCAATAGAATTTCACAAGATACCAAATATTCTAAAGGGTTACAGCACCCCAAAAATGAAAATACACGTAGAAAATATTTCCATGAAGAAGAGCATAGCAGTTTGCAAGAAGTAGCTGTTCACCAAAATGGCGCTAAGACCCTAGACATTGAGGGAGACGAATGGTTGAATAAAGTCATTATTCTGCACTTTATAAAATACAGCTGATGGCATAGACTGTTCTGACGATGTCTTTCAGATTTTTCTGGACCTTGACTGGACCTTGACTAGGAAAAGTCAAAAGCCTCATGGTTTTCATCCAAAATACCTTAAATTGTGTTTTGAACTAGTAATTAATGACAAAATTTTCATTTTGGGGTGGAGCAACCCTTTAAGCTGGTGTTTCTTAGATTTCTTAACTCTATTGGCTTCATCTTTTCATAAATTCCTCCAAAACTGTCCATGCACACTTTAGCAGATACATGTTCCAAATGTCTGTCAAATCAGCTTGTGTCGCAAAACAGACATATTACGGCACCTCATCATGCATAGAAGATTCAATGTAACTGACAATTATTTTACAAACCATTCCAAAAAGAAAAGTAATGGTTTCATGAAATGTCTTTCTCTTCATTGAAACCTTTCCTCAAAGTTGTTGTTTCTTACCGGGAGGAAGGGTGCGGGGGGGAACGGGGGGGGCCATCACACTCCCCACATGAGCAGAGAGGAACGGCAGAGTGTCCCTGGTGCCACTGTCCAAACTCCAGCTGCTGGGAGCTGTCAACACTGCCAGAAAGAACGAAGACCACCATCACCATACACATCATTACTCACCCGCTGGATCCTCATCTGAAGGTCAGACACTTCAGGAATTCCTGCTTAAAATGATCTGGTGTATCTAACCGACTGCTAAGCTAACGTAACCAATGAGACTTTCTTAGCAAACCAGCTTCACAAAGAAGAGTAGTGTTGAAGTGTTTCAGGCATAATGGTAAACCAGCTAAACTAGCTTTATCCAGCCTGGAAACTGGAAAGCTGTGATGCATACGGATTGCATGCATTCATAGACACATGCTAAATTGGTCACAAAGTAAGTTCTTGATCAAATGCGGTACCTACTCTGACAGTATGCAATGGCAGTGTGTATTCTGGATTTCTGATTTCTGTGAAGAAATAGAGCAGTACAATGGGTTCAGAGAATCATACACACCCAGTCATACCTTTATCAGCCACAGAGAGATTGGGGTCACTGCAAGGTTTGCAGGGACCAATGACCTGATGGTAAAGAGCCCTCTGATGATTAGTAGGCTGGTGGAAAATGAAGAAAAAAAAAAAAAAATATATATATATATATATATATTGATATTATATTACTGCCATCACCTTACAATTTAAACTGTCATTTCCTAGCAGAGTGTCATGGTTTCAAAACAAATTAAATTAGCCGTAGACGCACTTGTCCATTCTCGGTCATGTTGGGGTACATGGCACTGCTGGGACGGTCTCTGTGTGGTGGTAGGAGCATTAACATTTCTCGGTTGTTCCTGTATCTGTCAGGAAGTGATGGTGACCCAACTGGAGAGAAAGTAAATCATATATATATATATATCAATTTTTTGTTTCAACTGAGCGGTTCCAAAGGTTATTGTTTATAAAAAGCTTATTGGCGCTCACCTCTGATGCTGCCGTGCCCTGAGTTGATCATCTGAGATGGAGCTGAATGCGTCGAGCTCAAGCTGGATGATGATGGACTGGGCTGAAATGTTACATTGGGAGCAAAGAGGACTTAAAAGATCAGATACAGCATTCTTTGTTACTATGTAGATGTTACAGTGTTCTGAGAGGTTGTCTAGGGTTGCAAAATTCCCAGTAAATTCCAGGAAATGTCCAAAAAAATACTGGAAAATTCATGGAAAACTGTACATTTTCTGCTAGCTGGATCCTAGACTGATATGGTGTTCTGGTTGGTCACTAGGACATTGTTAACTGGCTGTGAGGTTGTCAATATTCCTGCTAGGATATTACACGATTTCTAGGTTTTTAAAGGATGCTTGGGTATTTATACATCATGCATGATTACTTATGGATGTTCATTAATGCTGGTTTTGTAAGAATATTATTATTGGTTACTAGGGTATTACTTGGTGGTAGCTAGGTTGGATGATATTAGTAATGCTAGCAAATGTTTCGCAGATCTTTGTACATTGCAAGGGCATTGTTGTTGTAAGTGGTGGATAGTAATAGGGGGATGTAATGTTGATAGGGTGTTCTGAGTGGTTGCTAGGCTGTTGCTAGGTGATGGGTGGTTGCTGATGTGTCTACACCTGATCTGATGCAACTGTTGTTACTTACACCGGACATAATGAATCAACCGAATGCAACATTAAGACATTGCTAGGAGAGTATAAATGTTTGTTAGATTGTAAGCAGTGTTAGGGTATTATAAGCAGATACTAGGGTGTTCTGTTGGGTTGTTATGCTAGGTGGTGGCTGGTTGCTGAGATGTTGCCAGGCTTCTATGATGTTCTGGGTTCTAATTAAGACATTGCTAACTGCAGGTAACTGTTAGGGCACCCTGAGTGGTAACGTTGTCGTCTCTAAATAGCGCAATGGTACTGACAGATTGCCATAACTGGTTGCTACAGACATCGCTAGGGCACTGCAAGGTAGCAGGCGGTTGCTTGTGTGATGAGTAAGAGCAGTGCAGGTAAACCTCACTCCCCTGATCTAAAGATCCAAGCTTGATAATGCTGGTTGATTATTTTGAAACTCCATAAATCGGATATATCTATCGTTGAACTAACTAACCTATACTCCCCTGGGGATTTAACACATGTCTTCTGAAGCAGATTGGTGGGTTTTTGTAACATAAATATTTATATTTTTAAAATTACAACTCAAACTGCTGACGTCCAGCAGCGGTCATATGTGCGTTTAGAGGTAAGCCAAGAACCTGTAACTGTGGGTTGAGTAGAACTGAAGGGCTTAGATTGGTGCCGTGACCCAGGTGGAAATGCGGCTTAGGGGGTGATTTGTAACAGTGGCCGGCTAGTTAGAGTTGTGCATATAAACCTCACTCATCTGGCCTAAGTAGGTACACATGCATCTAATGCCAGAGGCTTTGTTCTTTAGCATCTTTGTTAATGCACCCACCTCCTATGCCACAAACGGTGAGTAGAACCACACTGGTGCCATGACCCGGATAAAAGCAAGTTTGGCGGGTGATTGTAACGGAGGCTAGTAATAGCTGTGCAGGTAAACCTCACTCACCCGGCCTGAAGAGGTGCACTAGTGACCAATACTAAAGGCTGTTGTTTGTAAGTAGAACCTGAGGGATTACGCTAGGATATTTTACATGAATACTTGGCTGCTTAAATGAAAGCTAGGGTGTTTTGCTTGGTGACTAGGCTGAATTTGTACACTATATGTGTGTATTATGAACTAATGTATCCCACCTGCATGCGGTAGAGGTCCTCTGGGTGCTCCATCATACTGTCTGTCAGGATGAGCAGGTTTCCTGTCTCACTGGAGGTGTGAGAGGAGAGAGAAGAGGAGGAATGGCGGACAGAGCCCAACACATTCAGAGGGCTAGAGAGAGACAGACAGAGCGAGAGAGAGACAGGGAGAGGAGAGGGATGGAAACAAAAAGCAGAAGAAGTGGAGAACAGGATGCATGCATGGAGGAGGAAAATCAATCAAGATGGAAAGAAGAGAGATTGTAGAATAGTAGAATACAGGCGGCCATGCAAGTATGAACAAAACAGGAGGAAAAAGACAGAAAAAACAATGAGGTGTGCAAAGCATGCACACAGAAAGATGTCAAACGTACGTGAGGAAAAGAGACAGAAGAGAGAAGAGGAGAGAGAGAGAGGAACAAACAGAGAGAGACATGAGAGAGACGTGGCAGAGCTGAAGCTAGTGTGTTCAGGGTGGGCAGCATGAGTGTGTACGCGTGTTTATGAGGAATACACGGTCAAGGCGTGTTTGTGAAGAGAGAGGAAGGGCTGTTTCTATAGAAAACACGAATCTCTGTCTATAGCCCACATACATGTGTGGAGGACAAATTCATCACACAGCAATATGAGGTGCCACACAGGAAATAAATATTCTAATGAAATATATATATATATATATGGAATGAACATCTGGAAATATATGAAATAAAATCCTGAATATACATGAAAAGTTTGGAACAAGGTGATTATCGTTAACTAAAACTATTTAAAAAAATGTTCATTAATTAAAAAAATGCTGCAATAAAATATAAAATTAAAACAAAAATTACTAAAGCTGACAAAATCACAAAAACGGAGTAATTTAAAAATTAAAAAAGCTTATTTAAATATGTTTTGGACAAATAAATGTATTAAATATGTATTTTACTTGTAAAGCAAATAAAACTCCTGCATATACAAACATAAAATATACATTATATAAAATGAACAGTTTGCCTATTTATTTTCGACACCTCATAATACCTCATGTATATCTCATTACAGTCCTATTATGTTATTATATCCAGTAAATATGTGGAATATATTTCTATTTTGTGCATGACTTGGATTCTGTTGAACTAAACTACTCTCTAAAACTTGAAACAGTTTATTTCTTGTCCTAACACACACTTGAGCTCATTTACAAAGTTTATGATATTATAATGTATAATATACACAAGTATGCATGCGTGGCTGACCTGTGCCGGTGCATGAGCTTGATGCTTTCAGGACTCATGGGACTGTGAGTGGCGAGGATGCCGCGTGGGGTGCTGGCCCCTGAGCAGGCCGGACTCATCTTATCCAGCCCGGGCAGGCCCTGCAGGGCCACATAGAAACACTACTCTGAATATCCACACTGTCTGCGCTCAAACCAGCACACACATCATACAGCATATAATTGCAGATGAGTTGGTCTCAAGGTCTCTCAGACTGATACATTGCGTTGTGGTTGCTAGGGTATTCCAGGTGGTTGCTAGGGTGTTGTGAGTGGTTGTGATTGTTACACTGTATCCTCACTCTACATGTGGGCAGGCTCTAGAAGCGCACCATCACAGCCTTTTGGGATAAAAATTAGTGTTATTGATCGCACTAGCATTCAGGTAAACAAATCGAACATTTATATTTCTAGAGTGTTTCAGTATTTGAAACATAACTAGAAGAGAGCTTAGGACTTTTCCCAACAGAGTTGAACCTGGGAACTTCATCTAAAATGTACTTTATTGGGGCTGAAAGTAAACTGGCAAATTGGGGTTTTGTTGATGAGAAGCAGGCGTGAGGTCTCACATGACAGAGGCTGCTCCTCATCATCTGGAACTGATCGATCAGCTTCTTGTGCAGGGGACGCATTTCTGGATGCACCAGCTTCTCGTGGACGGCCAGACCCATGCCGAGGATGTGAACCTGTGGGGTTTATTCAATAAGAGCCATTCGTTGACGTTTATAAATCTCTTCTGAGCTGCTAAACTGGAGAGGTTTTGGAGGTGTTCACCTGTTCCTGCATCAGATCCTTGAGCTGGGTGATCTTCTCCGTATCTTCTGGGTGGCTGCTAATGTACTCTTTATCGAAGAACGCCTGAACGCATAAAAAACACAGTTGACAACTTATTATGAAACTGTGCTTTTGGATGATGCTCATTCATTTGGGGAACAAAAAGCATGTCAGCTTTCTAAAAGCTTTCGAAAGCACAATAAACTCATCTGCCAGGAGAAACAATGTTCTTTTCAACCCCTCAAAAAGTTTGAGTTTGCACTGACTTCTTGGTATCTGGCGATTCCTCCGTTGACGGCGGCGTCGATCACTCCGTTGAGGCACATGCTGAGCAGGTTGATGTTTCCGTGAAGCTGCTTGTGCTGGTACTGACTGATCAGGGTGCGCAGCTCCTGGTTCTTGTTCTCCACCACATATATAGCGTTCTCCAGCGGACTAACCTCAATCTACGACACATGACGTGAACACAGGCACTCTGAATCTACATTACCAGTGAATATACTGACATCGCTAACTTCAGAGGGAAGAATGCACTTAAATTAGAGGGCTTTTCAAATTTGTGTAAAAACTAAAAAAATAAATGAATGGATCCCTGAAACTTGTATTAAACATTCATGTCTGGAAATTGATTATTGAGCTCAGTAAGACTAAAACGCTCCCTTCATTATGTTGACAGATTTAGCTTTTGTTTGGACGGGTCCCTCACCAGCTCCCTCTTATCCACTTCAAACCAGCGGGAGATCCCGGGCAGAGGGTGGGTGAGGATGAGTGTGGTCCGCTCGATCCAGAGACTCTGAAAACACACACGTCTTCAGTCTAACACCTGGAGTCAAAGTCATTTATCCAGAGAAGAACTTCACGCTCACCTTAAACTCATTGTCCTTGTCTTTGGGCACCTTGTGGAAGGGCCGGTCGTAACGGAAGCGCCGGACGTTATTGACTCTGTAGAAGCTCTTGATGCGGTCCGGCACGCGGTCCATCTGAAGCACATCCATGTTTTCCGGCACTGGAGTCACGGCGTAGATCTGAAGATCTGTGGGGCTTTACATGAAGGACAAACAACGACTATACAGCATAAACAAGTACTTCAAATGGATAGATAACCCTATGTGAAGAAAGCTAGCACAACTGTATGTTTCTTATAACTGCTATTTTTGTGAAAAATTACACAAGATTAGTAAAAAAAAATAATTAATTGCTAAAATAAATTATACAATATATTTTTTTATAAAAAAAAGTAAATAATTACATTTTTTAAAATACATTTTTTTTATATTTCCCTAAATATATACATGCATGACAGTACTTCTATTAAATTATATAGCAATTATATTAGATTCTATTATATTAAAACATGATGAAAATTTTATTATTTAACTTTTTTTTTTTAAATCACATTTTGTAAGTATACATTTAATTTAAAGTTAAAATACCATCAATGTAAATCAATGTATTTTTTTATTTATTTAAACAACAGAAGTGGACTGTATTTATTTTCTTAAAGTAATGAAATACATGCATTTGTGTGTAAACAATACTTTTATTTTGGATGCAATTAATAACGCTTAATTATTTTACAGCACTAGTAAGTATTTATGAAAAATTATATTATATATATATATATATATATATATATATATATATTAATTTATTTCAACAAAATCATTTAAATAGAAATGAGC
>JAUYWG010000060.1:11054190-11122806 GCA_034779775.1 Enteromius afrohamiltoni | reverse complement strand
TCCTGGTGTTTAAAATAAACATCATAAATAAACACAGCATCAACACATATACTATGTAGAGAAAAACTTTTATTTTGGATGCGATTAATCGCGATTAATCATTTGACAGCGCTAATAAAAACCCAAACTAATTAATTTTAATTAAAATGAATACCATATACTATAAAAAATAAAAGCTAAATGAATAAATAAATCCCAGTTTTACCTGTAGTCCAGCAGTCGTTCCATGAGGCGCGTGACAGACGTGACGAAAGAGACGCCCGTCTCCCTCCAGGTCTCCTGCTCGATCTTCTCCAGCAGACTAGATAGAAATGGCACACATACAGTATTTATAGTATTATCGAAGGTCATTTAATAGGCTGAAGGTAAAAGAGGGGCTTGTAATGGCAGATCCTTTTGAGTGGCATCTGATCAGGTTAGTTTCCTCTTACCTGGGGTACGGCCCAAACAGTTGAGTTCTAATAATCCCGCAGCACAAGGCAAATCAGAGACACTCAGGTTATAACAAGAGCACTTAAACAGCTGGATGTGTGTGTGTGTGTGTGTCAGCGGAGAAGGTAGAGGTGTGTGTGTGTGTGTGTGTGTGTACGTACAGCAAACTGAAGAGTTCTCTGTAGTTCTCGTCTCCTTTGCCTTCAGACACAAGACTGTCCAGTTTGTCTATTAGTTCTGCCTCCACCTGCACCGTAAAATCAACGAGTTAGGTGCTTATAATCAAACGAGTAATGTTACATGATTCATGCTACTTCTATGTTTCAGGGGAAGTATGCTATTGTTGTTATTTGGTGCTACCCCCCCAAAAAAACAACAATTTTATAACGTTTTATACATTTTTTGTTATGTTTGTAAGACCCACAAATGCACACACACACATAAAGAATAATAATCATCATCATCATCATCATCCATAATATGTACTATTTTTCTAACTTTAAAATGATATTATTTCTTAAAAATAGCCTAAATATAAGGATTATTCTAATTAAATGATTCAAATATATATATATATATATTCAATTCATTTATTTGTTTATTTTCGCAAGGGGCATCTCACATGAAACAACTACTATTTATCACTGCTGGTTACATTTAGAGTGGAAATACTTCATAACCGTGTCTTTTGTTTCCCTGGAACATAACTCAGAAGAGAAACAAAAAAACAGCCAAGAAAAGACAGAAAAGCAGAAGCAGGTTAAAAGGACCTGTTTGAAGTTGCCGTTCTTTCTCTGTTCCCAGTCCATCATATCGTGGAAGATGGGGATCATTATATTTCGGACTTCATTTTGTGGTACAAGCGTCACGCCCAAAAATGGGCCAATCATTCCTGGTATGAAGTGGATCTTATTCTCACCTGCAGCCAAACCAAGCACATCGTTACGTAATCGCTCGCTACACGGTTTCTTTTTCTTTCATTAAAGCCTGAAAGTCTATGTTTTTAAGCTTTATATAATAGAAAGCATCTAAAATGTGTTATTTTTTAATTATATAATTAATAATGAAAAACCGGTGACATAAAAACGTCCACAGCTGCGGTTTACGGTGGGTTAGTTAGGGGGGAATTTCTGCAGGGCAGTACCTTCATCCACCTCTAGAGGTCAGTAGTGCTTTTCTGGAGGGAGTGAATGTTTGTTTCTGTCTGTGCGTGTGCAGAGAAATGCAGGAGAAGAGAAACAAAGTCACGAAACGAGTCGAAAGAGAGAGAGAATCCAAACACTCACCCAAATTCTGCCACATGCTAAACAGCTCATAGGCCATCATGACTCTCATATCACCATACCTGCAAACACACACACAGATTATATTACCTACTAGACTCCTGCGTGCATTTCGGCATCTGAGGCTTTTTTGTGTTTGAGTATTTGACCAGTAACCGAAGGAATAGGAATCTATTAATCATCAGATGCACATCTAACGGATAACAACAGAAGAAGAGAGAGCTGGCTAGAAAAGAGATGGATGGATTTAACATGGATTAACAATATCCAAATTATTGTTTGTTTCATATTTAAAGGGGTATCTGAGTTAAATACAACTTAAGCTCTGCTGACAGTATTTGCGGCATGACACTTGTTCAAGTAATTTGGATTTGTATCCTTCGGTAAGTAATGAAACGCATTTACAATGAAAGCCTGTGGAGGAAAAACAATGGCGGATTGAGTTCTTCGTAGTGCCTGTAAGGTGTGTGTGAATGACAGGATCAAGTCTTACTTGTCAAAGACCTTCTTCCGCTTGGCTGGTGTCAGAGTCTCCAGCTGTAGACTGGGCTGGTTGATAAACAACACCGCCAGACTGAAGTACGAATTCCACACCTGACGGAAAAGAAACGCAAGCGTTGACTGATGCTACAGTGTCTTGTAATGGACATCCAACTAATATAATATATGCTGGAAGAGCATTACTATGGATGTGCGCTACTGATGGTGGGCGTGTCTTAGCTTAAGCCCCTCCTCCTCCTCCAGAAAGGAAGCCACGCCTCCTAGTTATTTTCTACATCAAACTATTCTGAACTATTCATTGTTAGTAGTTAGCATGGCTTCACTGGTCATGCATGACTGAAATAGCTGCCCGAGAAGTGTCTCAAAGATGGCCGCCGAGTGCAATGACTTGCTTAAAGGGGCTTCGGCGCCACTTTTAGTTGAACATACCAAAAGTGGCCCTAATGGTGAGGTTCTGCACATTTGTTTGGTTGACGAAATCCGGTAATTTCAACAAGGTTTAATTGGTCACGCAACGTTTGCTGCATTGACCGCCAAGATTTTACTTAAGTGATCACACCTTAAGAATGTCAATCAATATGATTTATGATATTCTGAATACGGTTTGCATGGCTTCACTGGTCAAACTCTGCACCTTAACCAACCAATTGTCTCGTTTTCTTTTAGGTGATACCCAGTGCAAGCTCACACTGGTAGACAGACCCATGCTTTTCTCTCAAAGATAACCTTCATTAATAATTCAGTAGATTTGAACTTTTCAGAGCCAGTCTCCCTGGTTAGTGGCACCATCTGTCTTGATCAGGGAGGAGAGCTTCATTAGAGTGGATTAGAGCGTGCCCAGCAGCAGGACACCGCACATCAAGCAGGTTTGAGTACATGTGGAATGATTTTCAGTGTGTGCTGGTCGAGAAAATAAATTGCATTTATGTTTAATGTGTGTTTCAGTGCCAGGGAGTCTGTGGTGCAACCCGTGGTTCATCGCATACCTTAAAATCAAAGTCAGCATCCGTAAAGCTTTTATGGAGAGCAGGCGACAGATACTGAGTTGTGCTCACAATGATACTGCAAGAAAGAAAAGGGGTCATAGAAAAAAGAAAGAAAGACAATTCTTTAAGACGGAGGCAGGATGCTGAACACTATAAATAGACACTATTTTTCAATAGTTTGAAAGTTTGTGTTCACAGAGGCTGATCAAACTACAGTAATACTGTGAAATATTAAAATTGGGTAAAAATCATACTTTTTTTTTTATTTCCAGGATTATTTGATAAACTGTACGTTTTAATCAATTTCATCCTCAAACTTTACACAATTTATTATAAAAACCTTTTTATAAAAAAATCAAACATGAGCTGTAAAAAGAGAATCTAATAACAATAGCATGACTTTTTTTTAACACTGTACAGATACATTGTACTATCCCAAATATATTTTGTATGTTTTACTCAAATCAATGTGCTTTGAACCCAAAAAATATTAAACGTTAAAAAAAAAACGTCTCTGGAAGGAAGCAGCTCACTTGCTGGTCAGCAGTCGCATGACGTTCCAGTCACGCGGGAATATACTGAGCTTCATCAGGTTTCTGAACACACAGAAAATCTTCAGCAAGAACTCCTGAGAAAGATAGGATTGCATAAGCGGAGTCACAAGAAAGCTTTTTCACATTTAACATTTAAAAACTTCTCTTCTGAAATTTAGGAGACGGTTCACCTTTAGCTCCTCTTTGCTTTGGAAGTTGTCCATTAGGTGTTGAAAATGAATGTCCGACATTTGACGCAGGAGGGACAACAAACAGGACACATACTCCCCCTGTCAATCAGAAATTGGGCAAGTCCTTGTGAGCCAATCAATCGGTTTAATTAGCAATCAAACAGCCAATTAGACGCATCCGAAGGGAGCGGGGAAGCAGGATGAATGAGAGACATGAAGACACTGTGGGATGAATTCACTTAACAGTTGTGGCACTTAGTCTCAGCCTCAGACGGCATGCCACAGACCGCCTACAGTCCGTTCACTGACGCATATTGCGTACCAAAAAATGGCTAAAATCACCAGTTCTAATAATACTAGCTGGCTTAACACAACTTTTTTAATTGTTGGTCAGGTGATTAGACAAGAAGTCTGGCCATGAGACTAGATTGGGGTATTTCAGTGCAAACCTCTTGATGATTCACCAGCCACTCACAATCCAACTGAAGGTGGCACAATATGCGTATTTAAATTAGGTAATTGTTATTCGTCTTTGGCCAGTTATTACCAAAGATGCCATGAAAATGAGGCTCTTTGTGGAATGTGACGGACTCACAAATGTCAAAGCTTTTTTCCCAACCTTAGTATCAGCATTAAACATATTTTAGTGATCATGGCAGCAGTGGTCCATCAAATAGTGATCAAATGATTTTAACCGGGCACCAGATGCAGGACTTATTTATACATGTTTCTGCAATTCAAAGGGCATTTTTAGTAAAATGTCTTGTCTGACCGTGCTTTCTTTTAACTACACATACAGAGACATGATAATAGTTCTGCTGGATTCTGTTTATAAGCTCTCTATGATAAATACATCAAAAATAAACATTAAAAGCAAGCAAAGGCATATCACAGAATGAAAGAGTACATTTCAGAGCGTGTTTGTGTTCTAGTAGTTTACTGTTTATATTAGCCTTCTCAGCAGGTGTTACAACAGACTAAACGTACGAGACATAAGACAAACAAGCATGGGTGAGTCTCATGAAACCTGTCGAGAAAGATTAGGGTCACATTTTAATGCAGAAAATGAAAAGAAGTCAAACATGTTTGTATTTATATTTCACATAAAGAAAATAATGAAGAAAGTAATGATCTTAAACAGATGGCTGATTTTCTTTTGTTCTTGAAATATGCACCGTATGTGTAGTTTTCATGAAATTCACCCGCAGGAAGATATTGTATTATATGAGTCAGTGAGTAAGTGAGTGAATGTGAGAGACAGTAAAAACAGAGAGAGAGAGAAAGCAACAGTGTTTACTTTTATATTTAAGTTACAGTAATTGTCATATCTTTATATATATATATATGTACATATGTGTACATATCTTCATATGTGTATGTACATATATACAGTGCCCTCCACTAATACTGGCACCCTTGGTAAATCTGAGCAAAGGTGGCTGTGAAAATAAATCTGCATTGTTTATCCTTTTGATCTTTCTTTAAAAAATGTACAAAATTCTAACCTATCATTGAAGTAACAATTATAATTTGGGGAGAAAAACTTATGATGAAATAAATGTTTTTCTCTGATACTTGTTGGCCACAATTTTTGGCACCCCTAGAATTTTTTGAGTAAAATATCTCTGAAGTGTATTCCTATTTATATTTACAATTCTGAGTAGGACAATAATCCAAAATAAACACAAGAATTAGTCACCGAGCACAAAATGAAGCTTTTGCCATGTCTGCCCCAGTCCTCTGACCTGAATCCTGAGTGAGGTGAACTAGAGCTGGTAATCTAACGGGTCTGGAGTGATTCTGGATGAAGGAATGCTCTCTTTTCTCTAATCAGGTGTTCTCCAAACTCTTCAGGCATTACAGGAGAAAACTCAGAGCTGTTATCTTGGGAAAAGGATGTAGCAATGACTGGGTGCCAATAATTGTGACCAACATGTATTGGAGAAAAACATTTATTTGAAAATGGGGAGTTTTTCTCCCCATTTTCAATTGTTTTACTTCAACGATAGATTAGAATTTTGTGATTTTTTTTGAATGAAAGATCAAAAGGATAAACAAAGAAGATTTATTTTCACAGCCACCTTTCTCAGATTTACCAAGGGTGCCAATATTAGTGGAGGGCATGGGTAATTCTATAATTGCGGGTACATTTGGTGTCTAGAGTGGAGTAACAATAGTGTAAAGACTATTTAGGGCTTTTATAAATAAAATCAATACAATTTTGCCAAAAGAAAATATTGTGTTTGCATAATAATGACATTGGACACCAAATGTACCCGCTATCATAGAATCACCCATATATAAATGTATGTGTGTGCTTTGACAGTTTCACACATTAATTTGGCATGATTAATGTCGGAGCTTGAGGTAGATCTATTATCATTAAAAATTAATCTCTCTATTAATGTGATTTGACTTTCAGAACCTGACTATTGCACTCTGTAGGCAGACAAAAAAACGAAGAGAAAGACACTGGGAAAGAAACAGAAGATGAAGAAGAGATCTCAGTAGGGATGCTGCCAAGCAGGTGGAGAAGAAGAGGGATGGAGGGAAGGAAAGAAGTAGAATATCAGATTTGTTAGTTACTAACAGTGATCTCAGCCGTGCACTGTGGACAGCGCTGCCCTCTTACCGCCTCCTGAGACTGAGATTTACTCATGATGGCCAACAGCGTCTGCAACAACACATCCAACAAACTCTCCACCATCATCTCTACCTCTTCCTGCACAGAGCTCTCCTGCAGACAAGAAACAAGAAACATTGTCTCTTTAACCAAACTCATCAATGGGATGTTAGAAAGTTCTGGTGACATGCACATTGACTGAAGTGTACCAATGAGCTGCTCTTAATAATGGAGAAAATGCTGCTCAGGATTCCTGAGCAGATCAGAAGCTCCTTCTGTTGGCGTAGATGCAGATGAATGTGATGGAGAACAACAGGAAGGAGAATTCTCCTTGATTCTGTACAAACAGACAGAGGGAGGTTATTAACTTAATTCACCTGATTAAGACTTCAGATATTTACACTACAACATTGTGTACCTTTCAGAGGTACAACAGCTTGTCACTGGGGCAGTACCCTTAAAACAGACAACTTTATAGCTTTTTTGCGCATAAAAGGTGCATATTATTGTTCACGATAAGTACGATAACTATAAAGCTAACGATATTAGCATCCACACCAGTGGACGATATTTAAAAATCCGTTAAAAATAACAACATTTTAGGTTTTATTGTTTTAAGTTAAATTTACCATTAAGGCAGTCGTGGCCTAATGGATAGGGAGTTGTAACCCAAAGGTTGCGGGTTCGAGTCCCAGATCTGGCAGGGATTGTGGGTGGGGTTAGTGAATAACCAGCACACTCTCTACCCTCAATACCACGACTGAGGTGAGAACCTTGAGCAAGGCACTGTTCCCCCAACTGCTCCCTGAGCACCGCAGCAATGGCTGCCCACAGCTCCAGGTGTGAGTTTGCGGTGTGTGTGTGTGGTTCACTAGGATGGGTTAAATGCAAAGCACAAATTCCTAGTATGGGAAACCTAACCCTAACCCTAACCCTAACCCTAACCCTAATCAGTCCTAACTGATATAATGTTAATATACCAACCTATTAAAGTACTGAACTCTGTTTTTTAAAGTTTTTCCAAGGTTTTTTACAACTATATCTTTATCATTATCTTTACCGTTATCATGCTTGGTATGAACGGGCTTTCAAAGTAGTAATATGTACCCTTAAGGTACTACTGGAGGTTATTGAGAGTACTGAAGATTACTGCACCAAATGACAAGCTCTTTGAAACATTAGAGAGTGGAACAAATTCTTTAAGAAATACCCGGGAAGGAGAAAAGCCTGCTATCCACTGTCCGAGCAATGGACTGCAGCTTGACCACATCCATGGACTGACCGATGTGGACTGTACTAGGCATGCTACCCAGAGTTCCCCTCACAAACTCTGCCACTTCCTGCACCGTGAACATCTGGAGGAGCTCGTCAAAAATAGCTGGGAACGAGTTGAGTAGGGCAGCCTGAAAAGATCGGAAGAGACCAGAGAAAGAAAAGTTTACATTTGCAATTTGGTCATTATTCGTTTCCCCCTTCAGATAAAACAAAATGTGATGGGCCTGTTGACCAAAGATAGGATGGACATCCCCTACACAGCAAGAGATTTAGGAATAGTAAGGCTTCATCAGCATCTCATGGTTAATTGGTAGATTAGAGATTCAGTCAACTCAGAAATATAGGAGATGCCAAACAAGAGTAGAGACCCACTGTGTGACAGAGTTTAGCCCAAACACTTATCAAACTAAACTTGACAGTTACAGGCAGGTGGGTTGGAGTAGGTTGGTACTAAACTTTGCAGGCCAGTGTCTCTCTGGGAGCAGGGTTGAAGACCTCTATATAGTCAGGGTCATAGTCAAAACCTTGGCCTTGCCTTTTCCTTAATTCTTAGGTCCATTGCATCTCTTGCTTCTAAGGACTTGTCTTTCCCACTTTGCTCAACAGCCCAATGGTACAGTACAATCCATTGCAGGCTAGGTGATCTCTGGTCCCTGGTTCAACGGCACTCAAGAAGTGAAAAATGGGGGTGTTCGGAAGGAGAAGATTTGGTGTCAAACACAGCAATCAAAACCAAGAAACACACCAAAGAACCCAGCTGAAGATGCACTGGAAGCATAGCAGAGCAATTGTTGGTGTTGGTCAGTTTGTTTGGGTTGTTGGTTCATTGTTGAGGTCGGGTGTTCTGGAAAGGTACTGAGTGGTTGTATGTGATGGTAGATGTTTTGGGCTTTGGCATTGGGTTGGGTTGTGAGGGAGTCTCCGTTCCATTACTATGGGGCAATTCAACAAGCTGCATCTACTTACAGACAGCGGAGAGGGCCGTGGAGCATTGCAGCTCAACGGCTGCAAACAGTTGCCCTGGTTGGTGGTGGCCTGTCCTGTAGTTGGCTGGGGACCCTAGGGGCACAGTGAGGTTGGGCAGGATTGGGTCAAGATACGGGGCAGGGATGGGAAAATTCCACAAAGGTACAATATGGGACAATTCAGGAAAATATTAAGTCAACAAATACCAAGGAAGACTACATTTCCATCAAACTATTTGTTCAAGAATAGTGGATAGGATGGTCTGTACTGTGTTCAGACATCGATTAACCAAAGTATAGCCACAGGTTCCTAGTGGTTTCAGAATTGAATCATACTTTAATGGAGGCATATCCTGCACTATTAAATATGGTGTGCATAGCCTAACAAAGATGTACCTTGAACATAGTCCAGAATTCCAAATTCTAAACATGAAGAGTGAAAGAAATGTTATATTCATGACACCCATTTAACACTGTCTCACACTGTTTGTGCTGAGGAACTGAGTAATACTTTATAAGCCTT
Organism: Enteromius afrohamiltoni; assembly: GCA_034779775.1. Lineage (NCBI taxonomy): Eukaryota > Metazoa > Chordata > Actinopteri > Cypriniformes > Cyprinidae > Enteromius > Enteromius afrohamiltoni. Next base: position 11,113,494 of record JAUYWG010000060.1, on the reverse strand, counting down.
ACTGAGGGGAACTATTACCTGGTGAACAATAAATCTTATCTAGGGATCTGAATAACATAGCAACTTGGGGGAGAGAAGAGCTAGTTTGCCAACTAGAAAAGCTGTTACCAACAATCCAAAACATCCTTGCAATAGGTTAGCAATGGGTAACCCATTGCAACCCAAAGCAATGGGTTTAAACCACTCAGAAAACCTCAGAAACCACATGTATTCCTAACAATATAGCATCACAGCAGCAAGTACCATCTTCAGAAAATGCAAAGATCTAGGGGCAAATAATACTACAGTATCTGAAGAACTTGTTTTCTGGCTTCAGCGTCTTGAAGGTCCTTTAATCTTGTGTTCTGAAAATCTGAGACCTCCAGAACATTTTTCATGGATATGTTCGAGCAGCAAAGCAGATATCTTAAACCTTGTTTGGTCTGATCACAACTTTCACATGGTTGTTTTTTTGATGGAGCTGTCTAAAAAGCTTAGACATCCAACTTCTTTAGTGCAGACAGAGACAGATGCATTAATCCCATAAAACACTAAACAAACCTGGGCCTCAAGGAAACAGCTTTAGGGTCAACAGCCATGGATTTGGAGATCAGCAACTCAATACAACCGATCCTTTCATTTTCAAACACATTAGACCACCTTGATCTTTTGTTCTCTTCTCTTAATTCCTCAATTAAACCAGTGTGAGGTATAAATTAAGAAAATCATTAATACAAAAGCAGACAGTAACAAAGCATTCATTCATTCAATACCAATTTTAGGCTTTTAGTTTTTGACATGATTGTTCTTATATATATTTGAGGAAGTACTCTATGTAAATTTTCGTAAACATAAAATGTGAACAGTTCTAAAGTTTATATCGGACCTGAGTGAAAATGAGCGTCTCAGAGCTGCGGCTGTCCAGACTGAGCACAAAACGAATGGATTGGAAAAGCTCCTGGATGCTAGCCCGGAATTGGTCCTCCTCCATCCCACAGGTGGCCCGGGAGTAGAGGATCCGTGACTGGACGATGAATTTAAACAGGTACTCTAGCGCCTAAAGGTAGAATTAAAGTTAACATGTGTACCCTGATAATATCTGCAAGTATCCAAGCTTTTCAACATGTATGTGCTAAATGTGACCCTGGACCACAAAACCAGTCTTAAGTTACTTGGATAGCCAAAAACACATTGTATGCGTCAAAATTCTATATTTTTTTCTTTTATGCTAAAAATCATTAGGACATTAAGTAAAGATCATGTTCCATGAAGATATTTTATACATTTCCTACTGTAAATATATCTAAAACTTATTTTTTGATTAGTAACATGCATTGCTAAGGACTTCATTTGGACAAATTAAAAGGTGATTTAAGTATTTAGATTTTTTTGGACACTCAAATGCAAATATTCAAACAGTTGTATCTCAGCCCAATACTGCCCTATCCTAACAAACCATACATCAATGGAAAGCTTATTTATATAAAATGACCCTTGTGACTGGTTTTGTGGTCCCATATCTTTAAAACTCTTGTACCTTGAAGACAAATTAAGAAAGTAAAAAATGAATAAATAAATATGTACTATAGGAAACTTGTACTTGACTCGAGTGCTTATTAAAGTAAATCAGACTTCCATAAAAAAACAAAAACTTTTTTTCTTCATACATTTTAACTTGTACTGAGTATTTTTTATTTATATTTTTTCAAAGCAAAGAGTTCTAAACATCATAATGATTAAATGGAAGGCTTTGCACAGTTTGTGCATCAAAGTCTCCACTGGCTTTCATCAGCCAATTTCAAAAGCTAAGATAAACGTTTTTTTCTTCTAAATACTTGAGTACAATTAAAAGCGGAAACTTTTCTTACTTTCACTGAAATATGTGTTCGACAGGATACTTTTGAAAGGTTTGACGCAGCACCCACACTACAACTGAATTTTAACTTCTCTGTACTTTCATAGTGCTTGACATTTTAATATGAGGGTTACTGTCAGCACCAAAATGAATCACCAATCAAACCAGCAATGGCAATACATCTCAACAAAAACCATACAGTTAGTGAATAGCAAATCTTGAAAACATTTGCCTCAGCTAGTTATCTTTGGATGACTGCACTGAAACGTCCTATGTAAATGCATCATTTATACTAGTTTATTTAATAGTGACTGTTTTTTTTGTGTTACACAGCACACTTGGTACAATCAAAGAGTCTCACCCTCATGGCTTCCTGGATGTGATCCTGCCGAACAACTTCTGCTGATCGGTCCATATACCACTTCAGACAGCGAATCAACTCTCTGAATTGGAAATGAAACATCTAGTTATACGATATTCAGATTGCAAACCTTAACAAAAATATCCCGTGGAAATAGAGGGCATTACTTATAAGCCAGTGCTCCAGCAAAATGCTTCTGGATGTATGTGTCCATCACAGGCCTGAAGTGATAAAACTTACTGTCCCGGAGCAGATTGATAATGAACACCTGGACAGAGATGGAAAGCAGGTCAGATCCATTTTTCTGATGTTAAAAATCTCAGTATGTACAGTATCAGTGTTATTTTAGCATCATTTAGATATTTTGAGTAATTAAATAAACATTATTAAATAAATAAATTGAAGATACAGATGAGTTTGTTTCTTCACAGGAACAAATCTAGAGAAATGTGAGTGAATGGGTACCGTCAGAATGATAGCCTAAACAGCTGATGAGAAGCAATATTGTAAGTAGAGGACTAGAAGATGTCTTATCAGCTGTTTAGACGCTCGTTTTGATGGCACCCATTCACTGCAGAGGATCCATTGGTGAGCAAATTTGGGAGTCAATTTTTGGGTGAATTGTTCAGCAATGCAACAAGTTCTGTGCAAAATGAATATCCATGCAAGAAGAATACATCCGCGTAGGTTCCCTATCCTCCACGCAGGAACATGACAGATGTATTCAGGCCAAGAGAGGCTAGAACGTCTTGACTCTTTTCACAGGACTACAAGAAGCTAATGGCTCTCTGGAGACGCCACTATCAAGCAGCTGTGAACGCTTAATAATGCCTGGATCCACGCCAGCTGAAATCTTCCATTTTTCAAAAGACACACACACACAGCATGGGCACTTGTGAAAGAGATGAATCATGCACATTTAAGGGCATGAGTCTTTTGATGAATGGAAACTGGACACATTATTACAGCGGTCAATTATTAACGTTTGGTAAGCTATGGCGCAGTCCTAGAAACGTCATTTGTTCAAGTTTCTAACCAGTGACTGAAACACCAGGGGTCCATATTTGTCTGTGTTGTCATCCAGAATGGAGAACAGCGTGTCGAGAATGTCTTGAAGAAACTGCAGAAGAAAAACAGAAAATAGTAAATTAAATTATGTAAATTAAATTTAAAAAGTGTTATTTTCAAAGACAAAAAAAACAAAAGAGAGCTCTCACTTTGACTATTTCTTCTCCACAGACGTGCCGCAATCGCCCCAAAATATCCATTACACGGTCTGGGTGTGCTTTCCACTTCAACAAGGCTAGTAGATCGACTTCACAAGACAAACACGACAAGAAAGAGTTATTATATGAAGAGAAGCATACACAACAACTGACGAATGAAGGGGGATTGCTAGTAAGTGGTAAATTACCATTCTGGGTTAGTTTGGTGGAGGAGAGCTGAGTGGATATCCAGAGGGTTTCTTTAGTGCTGCGCTGGAATATGAGGCTGGATGGGATGTTCGGGCAGCCGTTGAAGTCGTCTTTACAGCAGGGCAGACCCAGGTACAGGGCGTGGTTACTGAAGGTGGTGTTTTCATCACACTGATCCATGTACAGAACAGAGATTTACAGGGTTAACCAGCGTAGCTAAAACTGATAGATTAAGTAATGAAAAGTATAACAACCCAGTTGCCAAGGTAACATTCAGTTTAGTTTTAGTTTAACTTAACAGCAAAATACTGTATAAAACTGAAATAAAAATTAATCATTCTATACAGACATAAAAGACCTCAAATCTGACACATATATATATATATATATATATATCAAATAAAAAAAGTTAAATTAAATTAAATAATTATAATATAATATAATATAATAAATATCAAGTCGTCCACATATTTTCAAGCTTGGATTCCTTTTTCTTTTTCTTTTTTTGATGGAAAGTCTGCCACACCTTGTAGACGTAAAGCTCGTGGCTCTCATCTGACAGTGTGGTGCCGTCTTCCCTCATAAGAGGAGTGAAAGCAAAGCCAAAAAGCTTCTTTTCTCCTTTGTCCTTTGCTGGAGAAAAAAAAAAAAGTTAGAATAATTGTATATTATAAAGAGCATTATAAAGAGTGTCAAGTGCCACTAATTAAAACAAATTAAAATGTTCATACAAATAATATCTCACTTATATGTTGTTATATTATACACTCATATGTTAAATATTGCATCCATTATATAACCCATCAGGTTGAATAATGAGTAATATCTCTTCCATTTCAACAAGGTTTTCTTCTCATGCTAAATAAAGAAATGCAGATGCATGCATGATTTCTCTTTATATTACTTGATTAATTTAAATCATTTAACCTTCCTTGCACACTGAGTGGAAAATTTTCATCTGAAAGTTTACATTAAAATATAAATACGACGTCACGTCGCATCAGTCGCATTTACACAGTGCCTCCGAAGCGTTTGTCCATCATAAAAAAAGGACCAGGTTCGATTTTCTGCATTTTTTCATCCGTAGCAAGCATTTTGATAAAAGGATGGATGGACAACGAAAACAAAAAATAATTTGAAAATGTTTAACTCAGTGTGTAAGGACCTTAAGCCTTCAGATCCAAATTGAATGAGAAAATTCAATTCAGTACAATCTGTGCAGAATGATACCGGCGGTGTACAGAGTCCTTACTTGAGCAGTGTCTGAACTCAAAGCGCAGATGGGACCCGCGGAAGCGGTCTATGGGGATGGGCAGTTTGATGACCTCACTCCAGCGCGGACTGTTGTTGTGGTAGAGGACGAAAGAGCGATACTCGCTGATGTTGTGCTCTCCTGAGCCCAGACTAATGCACTCCTGATAAAAGATAGAAGAAATGGAAACTGTTTGCTTTTATGTGGCTTTATAGTGTGCTTCAAAGTTTGCCACACCAGCATTTCTGATGGGCTTATGTAAAATACATCAGAAAATCCCAAACTCATTTACTCCTCCAAACTGACGTCAATGTTGTCTGGACTAAATGATTCACCACATGAGCTACAGATCACTGATATGTTTTTCAAAGGGACAGTTAATCCGAAAATGAGAATTCTGTCATTATTTACTTCCCAAACCCATAGGTTTTGCTTCAGTGTGAATTTTATTTAAATAATTATAAGACAAAAAAGCTTAACATTTCTCCCTATATACAACATTTGGAACAACATTAGGGTGAGTAATAAATGGCAAAAACTACTCCTTTACTGAGGCAGTTTCACGTACTTTGAGGATCTCGCCGTCAGCGTAGAGCACATACATGGTGACCTCAATGTTCTTCTGAACGCTCTTGCCTCCTCTCTCAAAGTCTCCTCTCTCCAGCGTGAGGTAGAGGTCATTGCGTATGTCTCCTAAAGATGGAAAAAAACACACACATTGTTTGGTAATGTTAGTCTTTTTCATTTCTACCATGGCTTGGTAAAACTACACTTGTTACAAATATGTTGTCATTTTGTTACTTCTATTTTCGTTTTGGAGAATTTTTGAAAGAAAAATGCAACATTCACATATCGCCACATGAAGTTTATATAAGTTCTGACGTCCTAGACCAAAATCTGTTGACAAATTTTAAAGAAACAGCTGCATTTTTTTTTACAAAACAGTTGTTCAGTAGGTTTTGCTTTGTGAAATTGCACCCGTCACAGAATTGTTGTGGGGTTTTATTTTTTTCACTTTGGGTTGTTAATATGAAGAAAACATTCATGTGTCACCACACATGAAGTCTAAAAGGACAATAAATTTATTAGAAAAAAACAAAACATACAAAAGGCTCGCACAAAAACTTTTTTTTTTTTTTAAATGTAAAATGTACCAATGTTTTTGGTAACATTTATTTACTTATTGCTGCACTTATTACAAATGTGTAAAATTCTTTGTTTTATAGAATTATTACAAAAAAAAAAAAAAGAGTTTAGAAAGTTTACACACCCTAAACAAAAATGTGATAAATAAACACACACACACTCTCTATGCATTTTTGATACACAAAACTATGTTTGGATTGTAAACAAATTTTGGTAACATGTATTTATTTATTTGCTTGCTTAGTAAAACAGCACCTGTTACACATATTTTGTCATTTTACTATATGTACTTACATAAATATACTTATATATTGTAATTTTGTAGAATTATTACAAGAAAAACACACCATATATGTGTTACTACATGGATTGGAAAAAAGTTAAGACTTTCTAGACAAAAATCTGATGACAGATTTTAAAGAAACAGTTACAGAGTTAAAGAGTCCCCCAATTTTTTCCTTTCTCTCTGTATTTTTTTTCTATTTAGCTTTTCTTACTAATACCACAACCTGTCACAAAAATATTGTATAGTGTTCAAACATGAGCTCAGACATCCTAAACACAACAAATTTTAAATGCATAAAAAAAAAATCTCATAAAAATTTGCTTCCGCAAAGTGTACTGCAAGAGTAAACTTATTTATATTAAAATAGTGTACTGTAGCAGTAATTAATAAAGCTGCTGGCTAACTGTATAACTGTAAGAGTGTTAGTTTGGACACTGACTCAGAACCAACATACGTCTATAACCTATAAAAGCTGGAAAGGCATAAGAAGTGTAAATACATTTGTTAGCATGTTCCTAGATCTAAGTGGTTTTTGTTCAAGCTCAAGAGAAAATATAATCTGGGATGGACCCGGTACACTTCATTTAGCTTCGCTTTTAAACCCTTTTAGAGAATGTAATAAAAGCTATTGCTACATAAAGGTCAAATGGTTTGTCCAGCTAAACTGTTGGAGTGAAACTGGCTGTAAGAAATCTCATCAGACTTGAGTTCAACCTGTCTTTTGCACTGTGAGTCTACACGCAACCTTGGTGTTCTGTCGACTCTTTCATTATCCACCTCATTCAATCCATGACCCAGCAGCCCACATTCTCTGAGCCGAGCGGCAGCATCTGAATCATAATACTCAAAATAAACACAGACTCTCTCTGGAATTGTGCTTAGCTCTTACCCGTCTACTCAGGGGAACAAAGTTTTTAGCTGTTAGTGAAAGAAGTTGTGGGTTTAATTTGATTTCTTCCAATTACAGCTGATGCAATAAAAGAGAATGTGTGGCTCTTCAGAGTGCTGCTAGAAACCATTTCTCCTGCTGACACCCACCCTGCAGACAGTTAGGAGAGCAGAGATGTATATTTTAGCATGCACCTTAAAGAAAGCTTAAATTTGCTCTGATGCTACCAGATATCTCTTGAATGTCTTGACTGGAGGTGGAAATACTGGGGGAGAAAGATATAAACCACCTCGTGCAAGAATACTTTCTCTTGATTGTGTATGCAATGTGCATAATGAAATAGTTTACTTCACTTTCGCTAGCAAGATGAGAAGATAAACAATGAATTTTACATTTTGAGTAACAAAATTGACCGCCCGAGGACCTTTGCAAATCTCCATTATACATTTTGGTTCAGTTATTGCTGCTTGTGTATTTTATCGTTTCATTATTACACAGGGTTATTATAGCTAACAAAAACTGAAAAACTTTCTTTCATTGAAAAACGTTACTTAAAACACAAAAACATAAAATAATACAATTGCTGAAAAGTAGAACAACAAAGTGTATTAAAAAAAAAAATTCACATAAAATATACAGATAAAATACTAAATATGACAAAAAACTAAAATATTAAATTATTATAAACTTTATTGAATAGGACGCATTTATTTTCAGTGTTTGAAAATATTTATAGTCATTAGAAAACAAAATGTTAAAGTTGAATCATTTTTGTTCGTAAAAAACTCTTATAACGCTATACAATGATTTGAATACAATGTTAAACTGCTTGTAATTACTAAACATATTTTGAATAAGTAATACCAGTATTACTACTAGAATCAATATTGACTATGGTACTTCATATCAGATCGAAAAGAAAGTAAACTAAATTTCAACATACCGTGACACAAATGCGTCTGTTAGTGAATTGAGCAAGAGCAAAATCTAACAAAGAAAGAAAATACGATCACAGCTGCTTTTAGAAACAGTGGATTGGAACGTACAAGCTGAAATAAAGCTTTGTGTGTTTGGCTGTTTGGCTGACAGTATCCTACAGCTCCACATCCTGATAAAAATGTTATCTGGCAGCAGCAGGCTGGCTCCCTGTGAGTGCTGGATTGCGTTCCTGTTTAGACGCTTCCTGTAATGGGTAACGGCTACAGCGTTAGACCCTTCTTTCCACTGCTTCAGAGCTATTTCTCTGAATAAAAGCCATATAAAGCTCTCTATTCAGGAACACATTCCTTCCAAAAAGAAACAATCCTGGTGCATTCCCAGCTGGAAAGAGGAAAAACGGCCTTACAGCAGAAGCTAGAAAGAAGATACTATGGTTTATGTATTTGCATGTGCTCACATGTTGTTTTGTTATGCATATTAAGAGGACAACAAAACACAGACTCACAGGAATATCTGAGAATCAATCTGAAAATGTTTAGTATAGGTGTTGCTGTTATTATCTGAAACCAAAGCTATTAAAAAAACAGTGCTTAAAATATATAAACAATTTATTTATTTATTTATTTATTATTATTATTTATTTATTGAGAATCCATATGGATATACACTTAAAATATCTTACTTCACTTACGAGATTGGTATTTTTTAAATATTAAGACGAAAGCTGAAATAGGAAAATAAAAACAGCCTTTAAATGGAAAAACTGAGAAAAAAATCATAATATTAAAACAAAAAATAAAACTAACATTTTGAAATAAAAACAAATAAAATAAAAATATTAAATTACAACTTGAAGAAAATTAAAAATGTAAAAAGCTGAAAACTAACTAAATCAATGAACGCCACGATTATGAAAACTAAAAATGAAGGTCGTGGTTATTTTGGTTCATAGCTAAGAAGTTTTTGAAATCCCAATGAAGAAAGTAAGTGTCAAAAACACTTCAAGAACCAAGGCTGTTGAAAAAAGGCATTAAAAAGAAACTGAAGTGGATGATGCAATATCGAACCGTCAAGACACTGACACCAGAAAACGAATGTACAAATAATTCTGGAGAAGTTTTGTTAAACAAACTCATTTCGGGCTTATTGAAAATGTCATGAGAATGAATAATTCTCAAAGCTTGTGGCACTTCAAGAGTCATTAACATTTCATAATGCTAGCAGTTCAATATTCCAACTAATTGCTGGCGCCAAGACCTAGAATCGTTTGACGGACAGATATTGTTTTTTTAACGCAATGGATCTCGATGCTTTAGAAACCTGGCCAGTTTGATCTTTTCAGGGAATGAAGTCAATGCGGCAATCTGAAATAAGATTACAAGGGTTTTTCCCCAGACATCACAGTTAAATAACATCTAAGCGCAAATACGTAACGCCGAAACCCAAGGAAGCCTATTGGCTTATTGGTGTTGAGTTTAAAGTGCACAGCCTTGTCTGTGATTATACCTCAGGTTGATCAATCCGTGAATGATAACCCAAACATTAAGTCCTTCTCAAAGATAAATGAGAGGGATCCTCAGAAGAAGATGGAGAGCTTCCCCGTCCACCTACCACTGAAGGACATCTGGGACTCCAAGACTGATGTGCGAGTTTATGGATGAAGAGAAGAGATATTGTACATAGCTACATGGTTTTGACACTGGAGACTGTTGGGGAATAGACCTGAGAGCCGGCGGTCCATCCAACGAATCAAAATTTTGAAGGAACACGCAGTGACATGATTTTATTAAGAGAGCAACTTTGAGAAGCCCCCAGGCTTGTTCTGAATCACAGGGAAGGGATTTCTTAACTCAACTTTGACGTGGCAGGAATCCAGCTGGTTTTACAGGCCCTCTGGGGTTTGGAGCAGAGAGCCAGTACAGTCTGTCAAAATGTGGGTCATATTCATTTATATAAGCTTGATTCTACACAGTTAAAAGGCCATTATGTGCTGTTACGTGCGATTATTAGTCGCGCTAAAAGCCCTTTCACAAGATATGCTTCAGGGCTTACGCTTCGCTTTGACCTCCACTTGTAAAGCATCACAGATAGCGTGACAGAAGGGTGGTTTCAAGAGTTTTTTTTGGTGATTTATGTGTGAAAACTCAGTCACACTTCATTATTTTAGTTGAAAAGAGCGGCAATATAAACATTTCAGGCCGATAGAGAGGAGGGTTTAGTTTAGGCATCCCGACATCTACAGTATGAGAACTGGATATTCATTTTGAGATTTGTTACAGATCACCTTTAACAAAGTTATTACATTTTTAGTATGTTTAAAGACTAAAGTTAAATGAACATTAAACAGATCTAGATGCAAAAAAATACAAATAAAAAATTGAGCATGCAAAACACTCTAATATCAGCCAATAACCGACATGGCACCACCATACTGTGCACTGTGCACAACTCTTACAGTATTGTACATTTTCTATCTTTAACTTGCTGCAGCTGTCTACCTTCAGACCATGAGTATAAAATCTTGCCGTATCTCTTGGATTCATTCAGTCCTGAACGATTCTTAGTTCAGCTGTGACCTTCATGAGATTTACCTGGCATGATCACATCAGGGAAACCCAGTTTGCGCGTGATGGCCACGCCACGGTTGAATATCATGGGGTTTTCCCTGCGCACCTGCTCCATGTCGCCCCTCAACAGCTGTAGTGAGATGATTAGACCTGCAAGAGAAGAAGAGTTCAGGGAAATGTGAGACGACTTCATCTTGACAACCGTTGTAATTATCCCTGTGATTACATTAGTATTTATTTGGTAAAATGGGCCTTTGTTACAAAGAACGTACCAGAGAGATTGCATCTCTGTTACGATTTTGTTCAGGTCTCTATGTCGGCTGCCAGTAACTGCTACAATTCAATTCAATCAAGACATTGTTTTGGGTCTACAATGCCGCTAATGACCTGGCTCCCCGCTACCTTCAATCCTTCATTAAATCGCACACACTGGCCTGCCTGCCGCAATCAGTCATTCTGATTGCCTGGCTCCCGTCAGTTCCCAGTGGGAAGGGTTTCTGTTCATCCAGGTCCAGAAATATTTCTAGGCCTTCCCCTCGATGGTGAAATAAACTCTCAATTAGAACAGCTAACATACCAATTACTACTGAACGATACCTCAAGACACACCTCTACCACATTCATTATCCACTAGAACTAGACTGGCTTTACTCTGCTTGCTGACGCAGCTCATTTGAAGGCTTTTCAGGGATCTGATCTAGATTTTCAATATTACTTTGGAGCCTTTCATCAATTCTCAGATGTTCAACGTAATGCTGAATGTTTAACGCTGAACTGCTACTCTCAATTTTTTTTGTTTTCTGTAACTCTTCTCCGAAGTTTAAATAACATTATTTTAATGCTGTAGACCAGTAACCAACCAGCTATAGGACCGCCTACAGTAGCAACAACATCGAAACCAATGGCAATTCTGGTCAATAATTGTTTTCATGTTACGGCTAATAATAAATAAGTGGAATTTACTTTGTGAAAATTAATATCACCCTTTAAGTATCACCCTATAAGTCAGTTTCCGCAACAAGAAAAAAAAGAATAAATAAAAAAAATAAAATGATAATAAATAAAAGGGTGATTGCAAATTTTCGTTCTTGCTAAATATCTCATAATTCAGAATTGCGAGACATAAATCCAGAACTTCATAATATAAACTCTTAATTGCATTAGTGAGTCAGAATTGCGAATTACAGTAAATGTATATATACTCTAAGAATAAAAAAATGTGGTAATTCCCTCATTAAACAATTATAGATAACTATAGACCGATCTCCCTCCTTCCATTCATAGCAAAAACACTTGAACCAGTCGTTTCTAACCAAGTATTGCTATTTCTCACACAGAACAGCTTACTGGATGCTAACCAATCATGGTTCAGGAGTGGCCACTCAACTGAAACTGCATTATTGTCAGTCACCGAAGCCCTGATGCAAAAACCAACTCCAGATCATCAGTACTCATTCTGCTAGATCTTTCTGCTGCTTTTGACACAGTAAATCATCAGATCCTCCTGTCCACACTCTCATCACTGGGTATCGCAGGGATTCCACTTCGCTGGTTTGAGTCCTATCTCACAGATAGATCCTTCAGAGTGGCTTGGTGTGGGGAGGTATCCAAAACACATCGTCTGGTCAGTGGGGTTCCTCAGGGATCAGTTCTTGGACCCCTCCTCTTCTCCATATACACTACGTCTCTGGGGTCCATCATACAGGCACATGGCTTCTCTTACCACTGCTATGTTGACACACAGCTCTATCTTTCATTCCAACCAGACAACCCAACAGTAGACACACGGATCTCAGGCTGTTTGGTGGACATCTCGGAGTGGATGAAAGATCATCATCTACAGCTCAACCTGGCAAAGACTGAACTCCTCGTTTTCCCTGCAACCCCAACTCTACAGCATGATTTCACCATCCATCTGAAAAATCTCTTAACCCTATCCTCTCTTTTCCCTTTCTAGCCTTTGCCTGCTATACGGTATAATGAGCACTTCCTAAGTAGTTTTTTGCCTCTTTAGGACTAATTGCTTGCTGTTTTCCCCACCTGTAAGTCGCTTTGGATAAAAGCGTCTGCTAAATGAATAAATGTAAATGTAAATGTAATTCGCAATTCAAAAAAAAAAAAAATAATACAAATTGTGCAATTTAAACTCACAATTGCTAGAAAAGTCAGAATTGTTAAAAAAGACAATTATTATTATATATAATTATATATATTATTATATATAATATATATTATTTTGTGACAAAAAAAAAAAAAAATATATATAAACTAAGAATTAAAAGAAATAAAAATAAAGAGACCAAATTAAGGCGCTATGAGATTACAAAAATTGTGCAATCGCCAAAAAGTTCACACAGATTTAGTCTATTTCTAGTTTTGTCTAGAAGTCTGTGTTCACTTGAACTAATATAACTTTATAAAATGTATTAACTTTACTGAATTATGTAGAGAATTTAAAGAGAAGTAGACAACCACATTTTTACAAAAACAAGTAAACAAGCAAAGCAGGATAATGGACAGACTTTTTGGAAGAACTGTTCAGTTTCAGGGAAGTGCACTTACCGTAGTTAGTGCTGGGGGCGGTGTATTTGGTGCTGGACTTGCGGATAATGTTCTCATGAATCTGGTACCACTCGTTTTCATTATTACACCTGTGAAAAAGAGAAGAAAGAGGACAAATGATTATAGCAAGGACAATATGTTGTTGTGCAGATGAAGCAGGTGGAATCACTGTATCAGTATTCAAACGATTCCCATATGCTTGAAGTCAGAAATGTAATTTGTCAGTATACAGTATATGTAACTCAGTTTCAACAGTAAAAGGTCTTGTCTTAAGGGGGCATCGCAGTACGCTTACGAATGTGCCAAGACTTAAAGTAAAAGCTAGGCTTTTATCCAGTCAAAGAGAATTATTCATTTGATACTCTAGTGTGGCACGACTGCATGGTGAAGATCCCTAAATCAGAGTGTTTAAAACTAATTAAAGTCAATACAACAATATTTTATTGTCTATTACATTTTTTAATTTTGAATAGCTGCTGGTGCAAACCAGAATAGTGCAATATAACCAGGAATGTAACAAACATCTATCTTCATTTTTAAGTAATGACAACTTCAAATGTTCCAGGCAAAGACAACATTTTATAATTTAGTAAGTTATTAGATATTTCAGATGTTATTCTTTATTATGTACATTTAAAATTAACATAGAAACACACTTGTGTCCCTTTTATCTATCTTCTATGACATTTATTCATTGGTTTATTTAAAAGAACATAACACAAATAAGTAATTAATAGTATAATAATAATAATAATAATAATAATAGTAATAAAAACAATAAAGGATTGTTTGTCATTGGTGGTGTTAGAATCAAATGAATGAATGAGTGTATGAATGACTGAATATGATCAAGAGTGAATGAATGAGACACTAAATGAATATGTGAATGAATTAACGAATAAGTGAGTGAGTGAATAAATAAATGCACAAGTGAATATATTAGTGAGTGAGATAAAGAAAGAGTGAGTGAATGAATGAATGAATAAATGAATGATTGAATAAATGATCGAGCTAAAGAATCAATGAATGAGTGAATGAGAGAGAGAATGAGAGAGTGAATGAATGAATTAACAAAAATGAATGAGTAGGTGAATGAATGAGAGAAGAAATTAATGAATATGTGAAAGAATGAGTGAGTGAGTGAGTGAGTGAGTGAGAGAAAGAATGAGTGAGTGAGTGAATGAATGGATGAAAACATGAATGAGTGAGTGAATGAGAGAAAGAATGAGTGAGTGAGTGAGTGAGTGAGTGAGTGAGTGAATGAATGGATGAAAACATGAATGAGTGAGTGATTGAGAGAAAGAAAGAGTGAGTGAATGAATGAATGAATGGAGGAAAACATGAATGAGTGAGTGAGAGAAAGAATGAGTGGGTGAGTGAATGAATGGATGAAAACATGAATGAGTGAGTGTGTGAGTGATTGAGAGAAAGAAAGAGTGAGTGAGTGAGTGAGTGAGTGAGTGAATGAATGAGATAATAAATGAATATGTGAATGAATTAATGAATAAGTGAGTGAGTGAATAAATGAATGCATGAGTGAATTAGTGAGTGAGATAAAGAAAGAGTGAGTGAATGAATGAATGAATAAATGAATGATTGAATAAATGATCAAGCTAAAGAATGAATAAATGAGTGAATGAGAGAATGAGTGAGTGAATGAACGAATGAGATAATAAATGAATTAATCTGTGAATGAATAAATGAGTAAGTGAGTGAGTGAATAAATGAATGCATGAGTGAATATATTAGTGAGTGAGATAGAGAAAGAGTGAGTGAATGAATGAATGATTGAATTAATGATCAAGCTAAAGAATGAATGAATGAGTGAATGAGAGAGAGAATGAGTGAGTGAATGAATGAGATAATAAATGAATTAATCTGTAAATGAATAAATAAGTGAGTGAGTGAGTGAGATAAAGAAAGAGTGAGTGAGTGAATAAATGAATTATTAGTGCTATAAACCTTTCCTACTTCAAAAAAGAAAACATAAACATACAAACAAGCAAAGAAACAAAGCTAAGTGAAGCAAAGTTAACCAAAGGAAATACATAAAGCGATCAAAAGTAAAAAAAACAAAACAACCTAAACTAAATATAAATAAATACATCTTTTTTGATTATCAATAATGTCAAGATGTTGAGACATATGAACCATCAGCTAAATATTTTGTAAGCAAGAAAAATGTATACTTTTTAGATTCTTAGGTTGCATCTAGCGTCCATTTCTACTAAAGAAGTGGTATATCTTTGACGCCGAGTGTAGAATAACTTATAATCAAGACAATTAACCCCACCAGGCTCAGGTTTGTCAATTGGCACTTTGAGCGATATAATGACGAGTGAAAAAACCACACAGTCAAGTACAGCCAAGTGTTGAGAGCCATCACAATGAAGCAAATCACGACGCTCTACTGCTTTAAAGAAGAGAAGTGTGGCGCTCTCAGGAGAGAGAACAGAGCCGTATGCTACATTCCAGCATCAGTAGCTGCTAAATCGCTGTGGGCTAGCTGTCGGAGGTTCGAGAACAGCAGCTTTCTGGCCTGAGGGGAAGTGATGTCATTAATGCCTGATCCAGAAGTGACTAAACCCGTCGTGGCAGCTGAAAAGGGACCTCCGCACTATGCTAATGCTAGTTTTTGTGGTGGCTTAGCAGACAGATGCTTTGTGGGAACTCCCACAGAGTCCATCTGGTTGGCTGTCTTGGCGACTGGCTCCAAGGGCGTCAAGGGTGGTTCTGGTCTGTCGCTCGCAGGGTCACAGCGGCATCGCACCAACGCAGACTGTTTGATGGGAAGTGCTACATTCCAGAACACCAAGAAATATCTGCTGCAAATCCGATCGGATCAACTGTCGGTTTGGTTTGTCGTGGCATTACGTTCCCAAAAGTCTACCACTAGATGTCCCTAGAAACTTGCACAGCACAAATACACATCCCAATGCATGTATTGCATATATATATATATATATATATATATATAAAATATATCAGCATTTATTTATTTTTATATATATATATATATTTGTTTTTCCTGTTGTACAACCTCAAAGATACTGATCTGCTCGCTTAAGCCCAAAGTACAGGAAAGCCTTCAGGGCTCAACAAAAAGACTGACCCGGGGCCAGTGTGAGAGAGTTTGGTGCCGGCTGACAGAACTACAGAAGCGCTGCTGAGTCACGACATTTCTAGGTCTTACATTTGCTTTTCTGTAATACTGTGTAGAATAACGCTGCCAATTGTACTGGCTAAAATGTGTATGTATATTTGCAATATATAATACCTGTTATATAATATAAACCGTGTATTTCAATAATGCAGGTTACTGCCCTGCTCCTAGTTTCACAGACACTGATGACTTCATATCACAGTTTGATTGTTGGGGTTTCCAAAGAAATCTAGCCTGTTTTCCCATCTCTCTCTCTTTTTTCTTTCCTTGATTTCTCTTTCTTTTACCAGTTCTGTCAGTTCTCCAGCCTATAAAACAGAGGAGGCTTTCTGCATGGCTGCACACTGAGGTAATGAAAGTCTGTGATGGAGATAGCTAGAGGACTGGAGCACGTGTGCTGTCCACAGAGGCAGCTTCACAGCAAAAATGACGTCTTTTCTGTACTAAACAACAGCAAATGTAACTGCGGCTAATAATGTAAGCTAAGAATGTAGCTAAATATTAGCTCTGTTCCAAAAACCCATTAAACTGCTGACGGTGACAGCTTGTTATTAGGCAGCATACTAACCAAAAAGGAGCCACATGAGTGACTGGATTTAAATGGTCACAAAAAGTGTTTGATGTTAGCATGTTGCTATGTAAATAATGCTATTATCAAGCTGCAGTGCATATAAACATTGGGTAACATCAGTGGTGGACAGTGACGAAGTAGTCAAAAAACGTTCATATTCCCTGCTGCGTTACGTTAAATGATTTATTGTTACGCTACGTCTGATTTTATATTGTTTATCAACGGTATCCATTTTTTATATTGTTTGGATCAAGTAGACAGATATGATCGTTTATTCATATAATGTTACTGAAAATAGGGAGGTCTAAATATAGTTATCTAATGCTGATTGTTTATCTAACAAGCTTGCTGGTGCTAATTTAGATTCATTTTTAGATAATGTCCAAATATTGTTGATTTATTACATCTGAGGGAAAAAGAAAGGATTTTATATTCAGGTAACTGCAGTAATTATCAAAGTGGGTAGTAATGCTGGTGAAAATTAGATGCTGAAATCCGTTTTCTCTCGGGTACATTGCAGTGTAAGCTTCACAGTGAACATTACTGCATCAAAAATCTCAGTTTTTTGAGCAGTAAGATTATAAAAAATATGTGCTTTATAAAATTAAGCAGACTGTATAAAAATGCAAAATAAATCTATCAGTACTTTTTTACTTAAGTACATAAAAAAACAAGTACTTCGTCCACCTCTGGGTAAAACATTAAACGTAAAAGCACCTTCTCTGAAACTAAAAAAATTGAGTGACAGAACTAGGATGTGTTTACTATTAATTCCAAAAGAGTTACAGAAGATATACCGCTAAGCTAATAGTGCGATATTCATAGATAAGTATGTATAGCTGCCTCATTCGACAGCTCCAAGCACGTCGACGCGGCCACCATCTTAGAACGTCAACTTGTTGTAGACTATTGGCTGTGCAGGATTGTGGCATCTAACCAGCTCATGCTGGTTAGGTAGGTTTTGAAGCTCGGATGCTGGTTTAAGATGGTACTTTACTAGTTAATGCTGGTCCTTTGCTGGTTTAAGATGGTTCTTTGCTGGAGTATGCAAGTCCTTTGTTGGTTTTAGACAGTCCTTCACTGGTTTGTACTGGTTTAAGGTGGTCCTTTGCTAGTTAATACTGGCCCTTTGCAAGATGGCCCTTTGCTGGTTTATGCTGGTCCTTTGCTGTATTATGCTGGTTTAAGATGGTTATTTGCTGGATTATGCTATTCCTTTGTTGGTTTAAGACAGTCTTTTACTGGTTTGTGCTGGTTTAAGATGGTCCTTTGCTAATTAATGCTTGCCCTTTGCAAGATGGCCCTTTGCTGGTTTATTCTGCCCCTTTGCTGGATTATGCTAGTCCTTTGTTGGTTTAAACTGTTTTTTTTTGCTGGTTTATGCTAGCCCTTTGCCCTAACCCTAACCCTAACTGTTCAAAAATGTTACTGTTTAAAATGCTAAGGATATATGCTATGCTAGGTAAGCAGTACACTAGGGTTTTGACATGCAAACCTTCATTTATCAAAACAGAGTGTCAAATCTGTGTTTGGGAAAATATCCTGTAAGTGGTGAGGCAAATACATTTGTCTGATACGTACAATGCATAATTCACATCCATTTTACATGAATTCATGTTTACAACACTCAATCTCAAATGATGGGGGCCACAATAACTCTCGGTTCTGGCTGCTAATATATTCCTGAGTGGTTTTTATCCATCAACACTCAAGTGTTTTATCGAGACTGTAGATTTAATAAGGCGAGTGAGGCATTTTTTCTCTCACGGTTTAATGTAGCTCATAATAAACTTAGTTCCCCAGTCTTTCTTTTCGACTTGATTGATAAATCAAACAAAAAAATGGCTCTGAGGTGCACTGAAGAGGCTTACGTGTAAACTTTGAGCACAAAGTCTTTCTCCTCTTTGAGTTCAGAGATGGTCTGAAGGACGTCGCTCATGGCCAGCACTGCACATCCGTACGGCCTCCGGTACTGGACGTGAGGGGGGCCTTTCTTCGAGTCATTTAACAACATCCGCCCTGGACAAAGAAGCATACATCACTGTCAGAAACGTACTTATGCATACTACCATCTACATGATTATATAAATCCTGTCCAGTAGACAATTAGACATCGACTTGAATGCAAGAAACTGCTAATGATATATTTTAGCTTACGTAGAGCAACATATCCCTCTACATCAGTGACCGTTATAATGATGTTACATTAATATATGTGGCAGTTTGTAGGCAGATTTTGTCACTTTAGTACTTATATAGCTGGGAAATATTACTAAAACTATAATATTTCAATATTTTTTATTCTTGGCTGTATTAAATTCTTTTTTGTGTTGTATATTTGTGAGTCATTGTTGAATTAGAAAATAATATAGTATTAATTTATACAGTAATTTATTTATTTAAAGTTTTCAGAACCCTCACAAATGAGGTTAACTTTTCCATTTCCACTTTTCAGAGCAAGTGGAATAGTTTTGTCTCGTTCCCAGTCGCCCGTCCCTTTATAAACTGGAATGGAGCTTGCCATGCAACTCTTATGCAAGAACTCTAGAGATGCAGTTACTGGCAGAAATGCAATGCCTCATGGCTATGTTTGGCTCCAGATGAAGGAAATGGACAGAAGAAGAGATAGAAAGGGAAAGAGGCTAAATTAGACGGGATACTCACCCGTCCTGATGACCTGGGACACAATGTACAGATCTCTCTTCATGTCCTTGTTGCTTAAGTCCTGTGAGGAAATAAGAGAAGCTAATTAGTGTCTTTGTTCCAAAATGAGTATTTATATGAAGGCTTGTATGTTATAGTCATAGCAGTAACGGTTGTTGATGTTACCGTAAAGAGAGCGCAGAGACGGTCCACCTTCTCTGGGTTTTTTGGTCCACCATTTTTGTTGAGTCTCACCATGAACTTCTCACTGGAAGAAGAAGAGAAGAGTTTGAGTTCACTTGAGAAAGTTGTACTTTGAAACATTCATCATCTGGACAAGAAAATAAAGCTAATTTCTTTCAGCTGGTTTTGTTCCAGACCCAGATTTGAATCATCAGTTGGTTTTGGATGGAGATGCTGTCGGTGTTGCCAACTTTTCAGACCCCTTTAGAAACTTTTTTTTTGTTTTCCAAAAAGTGACAAATCTCAAATCTAGTGATGTTTTTACCCAAATCTTATTTAGTTTCTTCTGAGATTCACTGGTACTGTCTCTCATAAAGAAATAGCTCCGGTTAGTGCTCTTCTTCTGTGGGATCCTATTAACAGCTAGAACAGCAACATTTTACATGCAAGTATAGCCAAAAATAGCTCATGTGTAGATTATCTGAGACTGACAACAGAAAATATATCAATTAACTCCGATGATATATCTCGTCAATTAGATTACAGTGCTTCCCCGCCAAAGACAAGTTTTCGTAACAATCCCTGTTCTAGGTGTATTACAGTAAGGGAAGCCCTAGTGCATGTCCTGAATGAGGTACGGGACTTCCTGGGTCTAGAAAAAATTATAATCATCATAAACGGAAGGATCAGAAACAATATAGATCATATACATAGATCATGTATGTAGATGGTGTTTTGATGATTTTGAATCTGATCTTGATAAAGTAGGCAAGATGCCTTTACAGACACAGAAACATCTGTAGTTATGTCATGGATAGATCGATCAAACTTCTTTTTGTGTCTAAAAGAAGAAAGAAAACCAAATTGCATTTTGAACAACATAAGTGTGCAAATAATTACACAATTATTTTTTTTTCTCTCTTTCTATATCATTTTTGTTGTTCCAATGTGAAATATTGAAAAGATGGTGCAATGTAATAAAAGTGAGGCCCTGATGACTTTCTCAGTGCCAGCAAACTCCGAAATGTTATTTTTGAGACATTAATTAGATATGAATTCATGATTTCAAGCCAGTTCTCCTTGCTGAGAAATCTCCACATGCCACATCCGATCCACAGGAGCCAGTTCTCACGCATATCAAACACAAACCAAACCTCACTGCACAAAATATCTCTGCTGGCACAAGAATCAACACTTCGAATCAGGTTTAATAAGGGAACATTTATTTACATTATGCACAATAAATGTGTGAAGTTTATTAGCCATATATTCTACAGTGTGTTTGAGTGACTGAGCATTGCAAACGATTACTGACCACGACAGATCAGAGGCATCTGAACGAGTCTATAGTCTAATTGCTAATCTAATGTAATCGAGTCCAGTCAGCAAGCTGAAGCCACTGCGTGAAAGCGTGTAAAATCACACTGACAACTTCACTGACTCTAATGGAATAGCTGTTGATGCGTTGCTCACTTTCCATGTATAATATATTCAAAATTTGAATAACAGTGTTGTTTTTCACGCTGCTGAGAGAGCCAATGTGAAGTTTAGGCACTGGAATTACTGATGGAGAAAACAGCATAAAATTAATGCAGGGACACAGAGTCAGTTTGTTTTTCATGTCTAGCCAGATGTCCTTTAGACTGGTATTTTAATGTAGAAAAAAAAAGTTGTTTATTTAATTTTATAACTATTTTTTTGCAATACAAACCTGAGATTGCATTATAAAAATCCTGCTAATTCCTACCGCAAAATATATCTAAATACACACACACACACACAAATATATAAAATAATTGTATTATTAAACTTGTATTACCTAAATGACTAAATAATTAATACATAAAAATCTATTTTTTTAGTTATTAATTTAGTTTTTTTACATAATTATCAGAATTGTTTTCTACAAACATATTTTACTAAATGCTAATTCATACTGAAGAAAAGAAACAAAACCAAAGAAAAGAAATATTAAATAATTTAAAAAACTGACTAACAAACTGACTGTCTTACTGACAATCAAATTAACTAACTAATATTTATACAATATATATATATATTGTGTCAAGCGTCCAGTAGACAGACCGGAGGCTCCCTCTCCACGCGATGAGCCCATGCCAACAGAAGTCCCCGTTCCAACCACCCGGACGTGGCTGGCAGGCTGCAGCGTGCACCATGACCTACCTGTTGGGGCGTCATCCACGGAGGTTCAGATTAATAGGAAGTTGTATCGAGCCATCCTCGGCTCTGGTAGTGTGGTCACCTTGGTCCAGTCCAGCCTCCTGGCCCCACGACCGGAATCCAAGACATCGCTGCACATTATCTGTATACACGGTGACACACGACAAGTATCTACCTGTAGGTTGACCATTTCAGCAGCCACCGCCTGGCCGGTAGAGGTGGGATTGATGAAGAATCTTCTGGTGCCAGTTCTGCTGGGAAGGGATTGGCCAGGCTTTGACTGCCTACACATTTCCCGCCGTAGAAAGAGGTCAACCACCAGGAAAACCCAGTGTACGGCATTCCTAGCCTTGGGAGAGATGGTGAGCCCCCCTGCCAAAATATTAACGTTTTCTATGATGTCTTCCAGGAAAAGATGTTGTTGGTGAGCCCCAAATCAAAGACGGAAGCTGTGCACTCACACACAATGGTAGGCCACCTGGGGGCGGCCAACACCACCCAGAGGATTCGGGACTGTTTTCACTGGCCGGAATTGGACGCCTAGGTGAAGCGGTTCTGTCAAGCCTGTCCAACCCGTCAAAAGACGTTGCCCAGAACTTCCTCCCACCAGTCTGCTTATGTTTCTACCTATCATCTATGTGCCCCTTGAAGGCATTGGGATGGAGTGGGGCCGCTGGCGAAGTCTGCCCATGGACATGAACACTTCCTGTTCATTGTCAACTATGCCACTCTGTACCCAGAAGTAGTTCTCCTCTGCAAAGCCATCGGCAGCTGAGTTGGCATGCCAGAGATTCTGACCGATCAAGGTGCCCCCTTCATTTCCAGGCTTTGACTGCCTACTCATTTCCTGCCGAAGAAGGAGGTCAACCACCAGGAAAACCCAGTTGCAGCCGAGTTGGCATGCCAGAGATCCTGACCGATCAAGGTGCCCTCTTCATTTCCAAGCTAATGGCTGATCTCTGCAGGCTGCTGTGGGTGAAACAGTTGAGGACCACAGTATTTCACCAGCAAACGGACGGCCTCGTGGAGAGGTTTAATCAAATTTTAAAGTACATGCTGAGACGAGTGGCAGCATAGGACTGGAAGGACTGTGTGCCCTATGTGCTCTTTCGCATCTCCCCCAGGCCTCGACTGGATTCACCCCCTTTGAGCTTGTCTTTGGCCGTCAACCCAGAGGCATCCTCGATGTGGTTGAGGAAGCCTGGGAGCAACAGCCTGCAGTCCACCGCTCTGTTGTTGAGCACATCAAACAAATCAGGGAGAAGATCAACCGTGTCACACCATTAGTCCGGCTACACATGGTCAAGGCACAGCAGCCCAACCACAGAAGTTCCAGCCCAGGGAGACAGGGTGATAATCATCCAGAGGAATCCTCCAAGGAATCATCAGTGTCGCCTTGGAAACAGATGAGATACACCTGCCCTGCCTCGTCACCGGCCAATCGGTCACAGCGCAGCTCATCAAGCCCCATACATAGCTACATAAGCCGCGTGTGCAGCCACAGAGGGTGAGAACCTTCTCCATGAGTGCACACGGTAACATTTCCTCTCCTTATACCCTCAGACAGCAGCCCGTGAACGACCGGCCTCCCCCTCACAGGAAGACTTTACTCATCTGCACTAGGAAGCGAGCACCAAAGCAGAAGTAAATAAAATCCACCCTCCAGGGCTTTCACCGCATATCCTTGTCATGTGATTCTTTCACCTGTGTCTACACACACACACATTTGAATGATCAGTTCTTTCTGTAATATGCAGTGATGCAAAAGAACATATCTGATCACAGATGTCAATGTCACATGCACACACACAGCTGAAAGCGTTACACATGCTTCACATGTTCTCCAGAATCATCAGCTCATAAAGTGTGTCCATTGAGAAGGAACGCCTCAATCCAGAACAACCAATCACATCGCTGGAATCCAGCAAGCCTCTTTCCCGGAGGAGACGCTGACAGGTATTCATTAAACTCCTCCAACATCAGCGGCGCTATTATTCCCATTCAAACCATTCGCCGATTGTTCAGATCCTATTGTGAAGCACTCGCTTGCTCATGGTAATAACATACTTAGCATCTAGAGTGTGTAAAGGCTGATAGGCTTTTGGTTGATGTATGATCTTAAAGATCATAAAGAAACATGTTCAGAGAGCCGATTTAAGTTTAAACAGTCGAGGGTTTATGCACAAGAAATGAACTGCTGGGAATCTGTGGCTAAATGCAATTAACAAGTTCAAATATTAAAGGCACCTTCAAAGCTGGATGATTCCTCTGTGTTTGAATAGAGACTACAGCAGCTGTCATGCATTTTAATCAATCACTGAAGAACACAACGACTTTGTAAGATAATGGCAGATTCACACTGACTGACAATATGGGCTGCAGCTATTTCACAATAAAGAGCTAGTGGTGTTATGATGAAAACCTTCCATCGTTTCATCGCCGTTTGGATGATATTGACTAGTGTGTAACTGACCATTCAGTTTGAGTGAAACTTGTCATCTGAAAAACTGAAAAAGAAGTAAGTCTGTTTGGGGAAAAAAAAAGACTCAATGACAGGCATTGACAGAGGAGAGAAAGGACAGGAAACCTTTCAACAGAATGTAAGTCTGTATGCACAAAAATAAACTGTTCAGTTTTCATCTAATAGAACTGCACTTGACATCACTATTTATAAAAAGAAATAGGAAAAATTACATATATATATATATATATATATATATAATTTTTTAAATAACCAGTTAAGAAACAACATAACTGGTTAACAAATAAATAAATAAATCACAGATTTATTTTTCCATTCTAAAAACAACATTAACAATAATAACTGATGTTATCAATGTCACGGGTATGTGGTGGAGGAACGAACAAACAGAGAATCCAATTCATAAATAAAAATCCTTTTAATAATCCAGGGAGGGAAACAGACAGGCAGGGCAGTACACACACATAATAACATCACTACCGGACACTAAACACAGGCTAAAGAGAACTTATAAAGGGAAGACGATAAAGGTTAACGAGCACGGCACACCTGAACATAATCACACAATCACTGTAACAAGGTCACACAGAGAACGAGCACATGGGGAATGAATACAACAACAAACAGTGACATAACTGGGTAAGTTTAAGGGTAAGTTAGTGGATAACCTCAACTTTCGGTTCCAAAAACGGAGGTAACTTTCTGGGTATGTATATAACCATAGGAACTTATTCTCTGAAGATAACCGGAGCAGGTAGCAGGTTATGTTTCAAAGTTAGCAGGTTCTGTTCCAGGGTAAGTTTGTTTCAGAAGGTTACCGAGCATGGAGTGGAGGCACAAGTTATACTAAGTTTTTACGCCGGGAGAGAGTTATAACACTGTGTATTGATGTCTTTTCATTTCCTAATGATTATTTGAAAGATTGTTATTGGTTTTCAAAAGATTCATTAATTTATTTAACACATCTCTTGAAACCACATATTGCAATTGTCACAAACCCCGGATCTGCACTTAGCACAGAGAAAAAAAATCAGTTTTTTGCATCAGGGCATGTTTTGAACAATGTGGGCATGTGCAGAATTACTCCTAGGGCGAGATGCCCTTTTAACCGCCCTCTTGTTGATATCAATCAAGTCCCTCCCCTACACATCTCTCTCCATGATGGTAACAGTTACACTCTTTTATAACAAGGCTGCAAATGAACCAAACCCACCCAAACTAACTTGAACATAAACAAACATAACGTTTGTTTTTTTTTTGTTGTCATATTGCTTTTTATTCATTATTATCGGCTTCAGCTCTTCATACGCATCTGCGATGCATTGAAAACATCTTTATGTACGCGCATTAACTCTGCATTAAACTTACTCTTCTCAGGTGTTTTGAAACCGACATACTCATGGTATACGGGTTTGGGGTTAATCAACCCAGAGATTATGTTTTACCAAATGGTAAGTTAACCAAGCTTTCTGGAATACCCCCAGGGGCGTGACAAACAACAACATTAATTATTATTATTGATTTTATTAGTTGCTTTCGAATAACAATTTATTTATTTTTTTTTATTAAACAAATACATTTCTATTTAAATATTCAAATAATAATAACAACAACAATAATAATAATAACAATAATATAAAGTAAAAAGTAAAAATATAAGTAAAAATAAAATATGGATTCCCCCCCCCCCCCCTTTTTGTTAATACATAAATAATAATAATAATAATCACAATAATAATACACACCAAAAACAACATTATCATGATTATTATCTTCATAATTATTATTATTATTATTAAGATCATTATACAAATTTTCTCTCTTCTTTTAACGTCGTGGATCAACACAAAACACTGTATGTTATTTGCAGCGCTGGTGTGGATGGAGCAGCTCACAGCAGAGTAACACACTGACAGGCCGTGCAGATGCTTACAGTTGGATTTGACACGAGTTTGCGAGTGTCTCTGAATATGTTTGTCACACATGCGCGTATGTGTGTGCGCGACTGCAGAAGCAAGTGACAGACGGATGAAAAAAAAGGAGAAAGAGAGAGCACTGAGAAAGTGTGAAACTGAATATTCAGGACAGATATTTGGTCAATGTGAAATATGTCCCATTACAGACTAAACTGGTTTGCGAACAGCGTTTAACATTGACGAGACCAACTTCAATCATCTGGAAAGTTCTTGCAACTAAAAACAGTTGCGTACAGTATGTTCCTCTTTTCAGACTTGACCAGGCGTGATATAATTTTGGAGCGAACCTGTGGCCCACTCCAGGGTCAGACAGCTTTTGAGAGGGAGGCAGAGGCACCATTAGCAGCCTGTCAAAAGCGTGTGGAGTGGGTGGAGAGAGAGAGAAGAGTGAGAGAGTGAGAGACACAGAGAGAGAGAGAGCTCTGTGGGTGCTGTGTGAATAATCATTTGGCCAGCTTTCCTCGTCGCTGCCATTTATATAACATGATGCTTTTGGTGTATTTTTCAAGAGTTGAAATCACGATGTAGCTAGTCAAACATATCATCTGTGATCATATTAATCATTTCAGTAATTACATAGAAATGGGTTAGCACCAATTAACACATCATATCAAATTCTTTCAAAAATTATATTTGTTCAGGTAAAAAGGAAAAATATACAAAATTATATATTTTTGCACAGCATAAGGAACATAATGTTTATAATAATAATAATATATATGTTGTCTTTTTCTATTTTTTTAATAACTTTGGACAATTTTTGGATAACTGTAAAAGCATTTTATTTATGTATTTATTGATTACAAAAATGCAGGGCCTGGTGACATCATTATACACACACACACACACACACACAGAAGATCAGGAATGTAAAGTCAATCCACACTGACTTTGTAAATAAAGCTCAGAATCAAACAGGTTCACCCTCAAATGCACGGCACTGGTTTGTGGGTTTTGTGAGCGATATATGCTTCCCATCCTAAAGAACTGCAGGGGAAGAATGATGAAAAGCAACGCTTAACTCACACAGAAAACGATGTCTAGACATGGTCAAAAGCTCTCAGAGGGAATATGGAATGAGAACATTGGAAATAAAAAGCGAGGTAGAGAAATGGCTCTGTCTCCATGGTGAGACTCATCAGCATGGGGTCTCTCATGAGAGCAGCCTCCCTCAGGACAAACTCCAGCAACGCACTGCGCTTTCTGCATATCAAGGCTTCCGAATCACACAAACATACAAGGACAGAAGTGTTAACCCGTGCCGTGTGGACAGATCATGACTGTTTCAGGTGAGCTCGGAGTGAACAACACATCCTTTGGAAAAAAGCTGGTAGGGATGAAGAGGGTTTAAGGGGATCTGACCGTCCTAATAAGCGTTTTTTGTTGTTTTCAAAAGGATGAAAGGGTAATACGTCAACTTACTGATCCGCTGCTTCAAACAGAAACATTTAAGCCATCGTTTCTTAGTGGCCTACAAACGCTTCCCTAATTTAACTAACGAGGTGTATAAATTACTTTTTAAACACTCCCATTGGAGGAGTCTGCCAGTGGCCTTATTTCTCTTAAGATTAACTTGAGGAAAACAAAACAAGTTTCCACTGTATAGCAGAAGATACTGTAGATGCTCCTCATCCTTGAGATCAAATGGAGTTATAGTAGCCTTTCTTTAAAAAAGTCAAATGGATCGAGCTCCAAAATCACAAAATAAATATGAAAAACTTGCATCTGGCGACGTTTCTAAATGTTTTTACGTTGCTTCTTGCGACATTTTTAAAGTGAAATGTAAAAGTGCATTTAGTTTGATTGCATTGCGCATTGAGGTAGCTCAGAAATGAAACTTTTTATCTCACAAATTCTTGCAACTGCAAGTTTACATCTTTTTTTCCTCACAATTGCGAGATATAAAGTCAGAACTTATATCAACGCAAAATTGCAAGATATTAAGCCATAATGACATAAAACAATTTAAAAAAGATTTCGGCAGAGACAGGTTTTTCCAGCTCCTAGTCTCACAGCAATCCGTACATATTTTATGAGGTGGCTAATTTGTATGAATTCATACGATTTTGGCTAAATCTTACGCATTTTACGAGTCGTCAAAGGAATGACCTACACCTATCTGTCCCTAAACCTACCCGTCATGGGGTTTTAGACAAATCGTACGATATTGTATGAATTAGCCACCTGGTGCAAAAAATGTATGACGTGTAAAATGAGTCTAAAACAGTGCAACTATCAGCTAACAAAGTTTAGTTTGTATAGACAGAGTTGGTTTAGGGTGTCCTTTACCTCAAAAACGTTACTTGAAACTTAAGAAGTCTTAATGGCATAGTTGAAGCAAAGAGATCTTTTTACATGAATACTTCATCAAGGTCTCTTGTCCTCATCTCATCGTTCTGCAGTTTCACAGTGCCATTTCGAATTACTGTAAAAAAAAAAGTGGCCTGTGTTCATGTAGGCGGTATTTGCGCAAGCGTTCATTTCCGAGACCTTGATGTTTTAAAAATAATGGCTTACTTTATTTCTTACAAGACGTACTGTTTTTTTCTTTCTGTTCCTTGTAAATAATAACCAAAGAAACGTCTTCATTGTAAAAAGTGCTGAAGAGCGGTGAAGGGTCACAACTGCCGAATGTGTATGCAAATTATACATGACCCATTTCCTACCTGATTTGCTTGCCCTCTCTCAGGTCATACAGAGAGAAGAAGATGTCTGTGTCCTCGCCGATGGTGTTGTACGTGAAGCTCTTTAGGTTGACAAAGAGATGGTGCGGCACAGGCATTCGACACGTATCCCCGTGTCTTTGTCTACTACCGTCCTGAAAACGCAGATTAAACAACAGCTTTACGTTATGTCATGAGGTGTTACAGTATATGTTATGATGCTATTTTGTAATGCTGTTATGGTCAATGTTATGTCAGATAATACAGTGTACAGTCATTATGTTGTTGTATTATAGGTATATTGTTCCATGATACGTTATATTGCCATGCCATGGTACTGTACGTTATTATGATATCTCATATCATTTCATCTGTGATGTTATAACATGTATGATATAACGCAACATGGCAAACAAAGATTTAACGTAACAACAATTTATAAATTGCCATTTTCTAATTTTGTCAAATGTTATGTGTGTTGCTTCGTCATATATCACAGCAAGACATGTGATACAAACATATAACATGGAAAGTAATAGGCTAGCGTAATGTGGCAATATATAACAACAGTATAACAGTACAAGTAACAATATAACATGTAATACTATAACATCACATTAGCGCAACATTATAACACGCAGTGCTACAACACTGCATGACATTCCATAACATCTATCAATATACCATACCATGGCATAAAACACAGAAATATAGCAATATAAACGGTAATAATACTAGTAACAATGAGACGTGACATACCACATGACGCTCCATAACATGATATAACATAACATGTTGTAGGGTTACATGTTATATTGTTATATATCATGCAACAACACACAACTGTATATCACATGACGCGTCAGAACATGTAACAATACACCATATGACAAAACCAGCCTAGTCTCACACTGTTTATTTGTGGCAGGGACATGTTTATTTCGTTATTTTATTTCGTTTACAGGCGAAAAATATAATGGGTTTTCTGGTTATTAAAAAGTGGGAAATGTTATGTGATGCAGGTATCTGTGGTTACTCTGCTATTTACAATTATCACATTTAAAAATATAATATCATTTAATATAATGTTTACAAAAATAATGCAAAATGCTCTAAATTGAACAAGACCAACACTCATTAGTGTTTATGGCAGCGTTGTAATCTTTTGGTCTGTTTTACTGACCAATATTCAGGAAAGTACATTATACATAACTGTAAAAGGTCTTTTAGTATGACCAAAACCAAGATGCCACATTTTAGCCCACAGTGAACCTCTAAAAGATCTGTGCGCTAAAGCATTTCTGACAAGTGCTCAGATAGTGCTGAGAATAACAAATATACCTGGGATGTGCTTTGCTGGACGCTGTGTCTGCTGGACAGGTGCTGTCAGCGGAGAGAGAAAGAGAAACACTATTGTCATTTTTCAGACTAAAATCCAGTCAGTGTTAAACATATCATCTTAGCTGTACCTGCTTGACAGTAACTGACACCCTTAGAAAAATGGAAACATATAATGTGCATACTGCACACTGTATCATCAAACCTAAAACAATGCCACACTAAAATAATTCATAATTCTAGTATCAAAGGGAACCCGAATTTCCTGTTTGATTTGTAATTGAATAAACAAGACACTTGCTTAAGGGTTTCAATATTTCTCTAAAACGTTGTATGGATGTACAGAGCAATATCTCATGAGATATCTACATCTAGATTAATCATGAGGCACTGTCAGCACAAACCCCAAGCAGAAAACACATGCTCATAATCACATGGTAAAACACACACACACACACACACACATCTTGCCTGGGAGCCTGGGTGACTTATGAGTCTGTGTTTCTTAGCCTGCATCTTTCTCTTCGGTGCTTTTGACTGCGTTTAGAATAAATTACCCAGTATTCAACACAAACCCCGACTGGCAAATGCACGATGGGAAGAGAGGTATGCAAAATTTGTGAATGCAAAAATAGAAATTAGACTGTGTCTTCCGTTTCAAAGCACAGGGTTCTGGTGTTTTAAGTTAAGTGATGTGTTTGCTAAGGTGTTCTCGGCAGTTCTGGTCCGTCGCTAGGGCATTGCTAGGGTGTTCTGGGTGGAGGGGCATCACTAGGTGGTTGCTAAGATATTTTTGGCGATTGTTATTATCATTGGCAATAGCAACATCCAGCCAATTAGATCCCGGACACACCCACCTGGAACACAGCATGCATATACACACACGTTCTCTGTGCTTTCCAGTTGCTATGGTGTTCTGTGTGATGTAATGTCATTGCCAAGTTGTTCGTTAGTACTTTGCATTCTAGTTCTGGTTGGTTTCTAGGGCGTTGCTAGGGGGTTTTGTGTTGCGGTACATCACTAGGTGGTTGCTAAGGAGTTTTAAGCGGTTGTTAGTACATTGCCTTCTAGTTGCTAAGGTGTTCTGGGTGGAGTGGCATCACTAAGTGGTTGCTAAGGTGCTTCTGGCGGTTGTTTGCTTTACAGTGTTGAGTGTGTTGTAATTGGTTGCTGGGGCATTGCTAGAGTGTTCTGTTCTGACTGCGAGAGCAATACTAGGGGTTTCTGGATGACATGATGTCACTTCGTGGTTGCTAAGGGGCCTCTGGCAGTTTTTAGCACTTTGCTTTCTAGTTTATAGAGTATTTCAAATGGTTGCTAGGGCATTGGTATTCTGGGTGACGTGAACGTCACTATATGGTTGCTATTGGGCTTGGTGCTTGTTAGTGCTTTGCTTTCCAGTTGGTAGGATGTTCTGGTTGGTTGTTAGGGTGTTCTTTGTGACATAAAGTCACTATGTGTTTGCTAAGGTGCTCTCTGCAGTTGTTAATGCTTTGCTTTCGGTTGCTATAGGATGTTCTAGGTAAATTGATGTTACAATGTGGAAGTACGAGGTGTTATTAATGGTTGTTAGAGTTTACTGTCCAGTTGCTTAATTGCTAAGGTGTTCTGGGTGCTTGCTATTGAATTGCTTGGGTGTTCTTGGTGGAGTGACATTGTTATGCAGTTGCTACAGTGTTTTTAGCTGTTATCAGCACTTCCATTCCAGTTGGTAGGGTGTTCTGGCTGGTTACTAGGGCATTGATTGTGTATTTTGCGTTTAATGATGTTACTACAGTTGCTAAAGTGTTCTGGAGTACTGGACTAGCATGTTGCTCAGTTGCTAGGGTGTTCTAGATATTTGCAAAGGCTTTGTTTTTGTGTTCTTGGTGGAGTGCATTTGCTAAGGTAATCTGGGTGGTGGTTAGCACTTTGCTCTCCAGTTGCTATGGAGTTCAGGGTGGTTGCTTATGCATTGCAAAAGTGTTTCTGTTTGAGTAATGTTGTTATGTGGTTGCTAAGGTGTGTTTAGCAATTCTTTGTTACGACATATCTGGGGATCAATCAAGTGTCCTGGGTAGTTGCTAGGGCACTACTGGATGTTGCTAAAGTTTTCTTGGTTGCCACTAAGGCGTTTGGGTTGATTGATAGTACATTGCTAAGTGGTTCATAAGGTGTAACTAAGGAGTTCTGGTTTTCTGTTTGTTGTTGCTAGGCTGTTTTGGGTGACTGTGGTGACATTTATATGCTGTAGTAGCTAGGGTGGGGTGAATGGTTGTATTTAGTGTGTTCTAGATGATTGCTTGTTGTTACTTTGTTGTAGCTAAAGGGTTGCTAGGTGGTGTTGGGCAATTGTGTTCACGTTTCTATACCGTCATTGCTAGGATTCTCTGAATGGTTGTTAAGACATGGCTAGGCGGTTGAAAATGTGTCGCTAGTTTGGATCTAGGATGTACTGGTTTGTTGCTAGGTGATTGCTCGGATATTTTTGGCAACTGTGGTCACATTTGCACAATGTTATTGCTAGGGTAATCTGGATGTTGTTAGGAAATTGTATCTGGTTGCCTGTTTGTTGTTGCTTGGTGCTGTCTAGGTTTTTTTAGTTGCTATCATTGTATGTGGTTGCCAAGGGGTTCTGAGTGACATTGCTAGGTGGTTGATGAGCTGTCACTACATTGTATCTAGGGTGTTCTGGTTGGTTGCCCATTGTTGCTATGTTGATGCCAGACAATTGCTAGGCTGTTTTGGGCAGTTGTGGTAACACTTCTATGCTGTGATTGCTAGGGTATTGCAAGGTGCTAGACATGGGATCCGAGTGTGGTTGCTAGGGCACTGCTGGTGGTTGCTAAGGTGTTTGGGATGGTTGATGAGGTATTGCAAGTTGTTAGCAGTGTTTTCTGAGTAGTTTCAAGAGATGTTTGCTCATAGTGATGCTTTCCTTGGTAAACATCCCTAAAATTACCTTTACAAAAAGGACCAGGGAAAAGAATCATCAAAGCTGCAAGCATATCTCAAGATAAAAAGTGAGAGTTCCTTGATATAGTGCTTGACAACGAGGGAGTGAAGAAGAGTTTCATTTGCAAACCCAGTGGAGGATTTCAGGCCGAACTGAGAAATATCTGAAAACAAATATCTTTCCTTCTGTTCTCACTTTCACCATCAGGGAGGCTAAACGCGTGCCTGGTGGGACTCATTAATCTAAAATAGCGCCTTGCAGCACTGTGAGCATGGCAGATTGTACAGCCATGTTACACCATGCTTCTGTGAGACTTCAGTCCCTGTCTAACTTATATATGTGTATTGTTCTTTTGAGAAATAAATCTATGTTACCCATTTACTATTTATACAATGTTACTGTGCATTTCTGCAGGAAAGGACTGACAGAAGCCTAGTGCAAGTGTCTTGCTCACGGGCACAATGTACAGTGCAAAAATCTCAATGAGTCAAAATTATCTATCTATCATCCATCCATCCATCCATCCATCCATCCATCCGTCTGTCTGTCTTATCTTATCTTAATTTAAAGATAATGAAAATGTTATTAAATATATCAAATTTACAATGAAACTTTAATCGCATACATTTCCAATTGATTTGCCAATTTATTTATTTAAATTTGCTTATTGATGTATTGATAAATATACAATTGAATAAAGAATGCGTTTTTGTTAAACTAAACGAATCATGGATGTGATTAATCATGATTAATTGTTTGATAGCACACTAATGCAAGTGTTAAACTGTAAAATTGATCTTATGAAAAGACAGCCATGTCATTGTTTTTTAAAAGGAGAACAAACAAAACAGATACTTCAAGATTTCTGTTTTTGACATTACTGCAAAAGCCCCCCTCCAAAAAAAAAGGATATAGAAACTGAAAACAGATAGCTGGAGTAAATGGCGTGTGAACAGTGCACGTGTAATCCAGAACCAGGAAAGCTGGGCTCTTTGATTGAATCTATCTTTTGCTTCCCTGTAGACAATTCAGCAGCAACTTCTAACAAAAGCAAAGGTCTCGAGTCTCTGCAGCTTCGGTGCTCTCCACTGCCCGAGGCCAAGTAAAAGTCTTCTCTCATCTCTGTCTCTCTGTTCTCCTCAGAAGCTTGTTTCTTTCTTCTCTTTCTTTATTTTTGGTATTTGTGTGAAACTCCTCCGCCTCCCACATATCGAGCTATACAAATATCTCCGTGACCTCAACATTTGGCTAGTGCACTTAAAATCCAGTCAAGATTCAGCTAATCTACCCAAGAGTGTTTGCTTTCCTTCTGAATTTAGCCCAAAAAGTTAGTCAAGTAGTCTTAGTCAAGCGCTTTTCACAGATTCCTCCAACCTCTTTCCATTTCTCTCTAACTTCAGTGGTTGAAGGAAAAACACTGTCAATATGAACTAAACTTCATTTTCACAGTTCATTTCAAAGCACTGATCCAACTGAATTTGCAGCTAAATGTAACTAATTGTTTGGCATTTTCATGCTTTAAATATGACAAATATTGATGCATGTTAATCATATTAATAAACTTCACATATTATAAACATTTAACATTATGAATACAACAAATGATAACATGTTGATGAACAACAACAACAACAGCATTATTATTAATATTAGTATTATTCTTGTTGGAGTTGTTACTAATACTACTGTTGGTGTATATTTATCATGTATAATAATAATAATAATAATAATAATAATACCAACAAAATTGAAGTCACTGTTTGGCATTTGCATGATTTAAAAATGATAAATATTGATACATTTTAATCATATTAATAAACTTTACACATTACAAACATTTTATATTATCAAAATAACAAATGATAAATAAATACATATTATTATTATTATTATTATTTATCTGCCATTAATTACAACAACAACAACAATAATAATAATAATAATAATAATAATAGTTATTAGTTTTATTACTAATCCTACTGTTGCTGTATATTTATCATTTATAATAATAAAAATAATAATAGTAACAGCAAAATTTAAGTAACTTTTTGGCATTTGCATGATTTAAAATATAAAAAATATTTATACTGATAATCAATTGATATTGATAAATGTATTATTATGAATATAAAAACAATATTATTATTATTGTTAATTATTTTTATTACTAAACAATACTATTGTTGTTGTATATAAATAGTAAATATAAACTATAACTACTACTACTGTTGTATATTTGTCATTTATAACAACAACAACAACAACAACAATAATAATAATAATAATAATAATGATAATAATAATTCCTATAAGTTGTAGTAGCAGTACTAAAATTTAGATTAAAAAAATATATATATTGTTATAAAAAATGTAATTATTGGACATGAAGTGCTGATAAATGATTGTCTCATTTTACAGCCAAACTGGAGAAAAAAACAAACAAACCATGAGCTAATATTTAATTGTAATTGTAATATTTTTTCAAGCATTATCAATTTTAAGCTTCAGTATGTGCATATTTTAGATAATTAAATTACAGTAAAAATGATTTTGACACCATCATCTGTTTCTAAGAGGTGCTTTCTGATTGCAGGCTGTGCTGAAAAAAAAATAAAAAATGTGATATATTTATATATATATACATCTTACTGCGCTGAGGTAAATTTAGCCCCTTTCCTGCCATATTGTACAAAAATCCAATCCCACACAAACCCAAACCTAGATACATATGGCATAAACCCGAGCAGACATCATGAAAAAAGATCCGTCGAATGTGTGAAGAAAATAAATGTACAGTATTAGCAGCTTTTCCACACGCTGCCATTCAAAAGCACCTGTTAGAAGCAGATGCTGCTGTCAAAACCAAAACATTATCACTGCAAAATAAAGTGAATTACTGAGAGTCAAAAAATAATCAAAAGATAAAAAAGCTTACTGTTCCTTAACCTTAACCTCCAAAGGGTAACTGTTCCACAAAACTGAAACTACGTCGAGGCTTTCTGAGAAATATGTAAGAGAATATGCAAATGATTCATTCCAATGAGGCGTGTCTTGGGAATATGGCCTCTAATGAAGTGTTTAAAAACATTTCTGCTGTCTAATTGTTCGGCTCATTCTACAGGTGGGAACTTGGCAACATCTGCACATTATGCCTACATTATGGCACATATCAAAAACAGTTGCAGGAATACATTAAAATGCTAATTCCCGCTCTCGTTTACACGGATGACTCACATATTAATAAACTCATTTTGTAGAACTTGCTGTGATTCAAAGCAAAAAAAACTAAATACGGGTCATTATTACAACTTCACACTGAACAAAAACAATCATAAACAGTTGTATAATCATAAATAAATGAGTTTGAATCATTTTTCAGTGTATATTTAAAAAGTATTTTAAGTCTTCTTTGTATGTTTCCACATAAATTAAAATTTAAACTGTAATAAATACAATATTAAAGTAATATAAATTTAATGTAATTTGTATTACTTTAATCTTTTTATTAATATTATTTATTTAATATTAGAATTTAAGTATTCTTTTTAAGTCACTTTTAATGAAAATGACAAATGAAAACTTAAACTGCATTATATACAATATAACTAATAATCTGCATGCAATATTTTAGTATATTAGATAAAAAAAAAAATAAAATAAATAAATATATGTTTTGTAAGGTGGTTGCAACCAATTTATATTTATAGACTTTATAAAAAATAATTATACTATATGAACAAATAATTCAACAAACACTAGAGTACAGCGTCTCATAAATTAAGTCTTTGGATAACTATCAATTATGAATCATAAGTCTTGCAAAAAGACCTATGTAGTTATTTTCTGCTTCAGGGATGAAAAATCACACATTGCAAATTCATGGAGATGCTGTCAATGCACTCACCATTTTGTAGAGATCAGAAACGCTGATCTGGTCGGCATCAACCATTTCAAACTCCTTCCTAGGCACCAGATCTAAGCCCAAGTGTCTGTTGAACACAAGAAAACAACACAACTCAGATAAACATAGACCCCTCAAGACTGAAATACTCAGCATGTAAAATATTATGCATAATAAAAGAACAGAAGCTGTTGTGCCCACCTGTGCCCACTCTTATTTTTACCCATAAATCGCTACATTGCTATATGCTAATATCTCACACAGCAGAAAACATGACATAAGAATGCTTCTAGCCACATTTTCCACACTGCTTTCCAGGTTTATCCACACAGAGCTGTTAATTTAGAGAGGTTCGAATGGTAAAGACGCACAGAAACTGCTAGCGTTAGCGCTACGTGCAGAGCTACAAAAACAGGTGTCACCCTCTTAACCTAATTATGAAAGTCACGGCATGCCATAATGCATCTTAATATGATGTAAACATTTCTTCTGTCAGATCTTCCGGACGTAAATAAAACCCCACCCAGATAGCACATGTACGTCTGCAAGATATG
Organism: Enteromius afrohamiltoni; assembly: GCA_034779775.1. Classification (NCBI taxonomy): domain Eukaryota; kingdom Metazoa; phylum Chordata; class Actinopteri; order Cypriniformes; family Cyprinidae; genus Enteromius; species Enteromius afrohamiltoni. Next base: position 11,075,653 of record JAUYWG010000060.1, on the reverse strand, counting down.
TTAAAGATCTCTTGATCACAAACGTCTGGCAGACGTCTTTCAGATGTCAGTTTTACATACGTTCTAAACAATAAACATCTTAAAGACATCTAATAGACGTTTATTTGACATCTAAAAGGAGACGTCCAATAGATGTATTGCAGATGAGCAAACAACCTAAATAATACGTCTTGCAGATGTAAACGCAGACGTCAAATAGACGTCTCCTAGACGTACTGCATCAACGCCCTGAGTAGCCTAAACCACAGACTAGCACGTTCAAGAAGTAAATAGTAATAGTGCTCTCGATCAAAGCGTTAGCATTAGCGTCACCCAGGGTCTCTGCGTAGCAGGGGCCTGCTTATAAATCTGCACGTTTTCTTAATATCTCAATGCAAATTAGTTCTCCATAGAGACATCGCGCATCATTGGCTTGTATCAGAGCATAAATAAATCCATTTGTTGATGACTTTGTGTAAACAGACAGTAATAAACTTATTATGTGACAATTAAGTGCTTTTAGCAATGACAAGCTTGATATACTCCACAACTGCAGCGTGGATGCCTCTAATTTGCTACGTCAAAATGTGTTGCAATATATAGATGTCTTGTTACTTAGGCTGAATTAACTCTACTGCAGATATATATTACAGAATATAATAGTAACGGTGACACTTGCCAAAAAAACGCAAGATCACCTGGGGGAAACTGGTATAAGCTGAGAAAGGCGTAATGAAAACATTATTAGATTGTTTGAAAAACACTTGAGATGCTCTTCAACTCATCCTTCAAGTATTTATAGAACTTATCGGTAAGTGCTCCCCTTTCAAATCCATTTCATCCCATTTACTCAATTATCTCTTAGTTTGCTGATCTGAAGACCTGGCAGTGATGCACTGCTGAAAGCCCAGAACCACAAAGTGCTCATCACAGAAGTGAATATACAGGTGACCTTGAAGAAGAGGGATGAGTGGTTAACGTGGACTTGACACAGATGCTGATACACTGCAATACTTGGATCATCTGACCTCTAAAATACTATTGGTTTGGCCTTTCGTCCATCTCTTTAAAAGGGGAACGCAATGACTTTTGCTTTGGAGGTCAGGTCTGCTTCCACACATCAGAAAAACAACGTAAAAACAACGTCTTGCTTAGTATAGTAAATATTGTACAGTATAGTAAATCCTGTATCAGTCGTAGCTTACATGTAAGTTCAATTAGCAGTATCGGCAAATTTATATTGGACTTCAAACTTCTGAAACTCTCTCAGAAGGATGAAATAATGATGCAAGAACTGTAAATGCTGGCACTTAAAACTCAAAAGCTGTGAAGAATTGCACAGCTGTGTAGGTTAGAAATGGGGGCGGTATCTGAAGGACAAACACAACCGCCTTTTAGTTCAGTAAGAAAAGCAATTTACTCGCAATTAAAGAAAAACGCAAGCTTGAGTTGTGTTGGTTGTTTGGCCTTAAATGTTGCATTTGAAATCTCAGCATCATTCACATTAACCAGGCTGTGAATGGCATATGTTCTTGTTCTCCTCATTTCCTTCACTGAGTTGGGCAAAGCTGATTTGGGGTGATGAGAAAGCCACAGGGATCCATCTATAGCGTTCTAACTTTGACTCCACAATCAGGAGGCCTTGGCCTCTAACACATTAAACTCACTGGCATATGCCCATGATGCACAAGAGCTTATTTAAACACTTCTCAGTTGAGTGAAGCATGCCAGGGCTGAACATTAATCTCAATGAATTATTTTGAAGGTGGAACAAATGCTTGACAGTCCTATAGACTTGTTTAATAGGGTGTATTTGAAAAGATCAGCAGACATAATTTGCCTATAAGAGTGTTGAAAAATGAAAAGAGTCATGGTGGAAGTCAGCATAATGGCTAACATTGCACCTTAAAAGTCATTTTAGCTGTTTTTTCTACTAGATTTAGACCTATGGGAGAAGTTATCATAATAAAGTTAACGTTAAAGGTAACATGATGGCTAACACCACTAACTACACTTTAGTGCAGGGGTCATCAAACTTGATCCTGCAGAGTTTAACTCCAACTTGCCTAAACACACCTGCCTCAAAGTTTCAAGTATAGACCTTGATTAAGTGCTTCAGGTGTGTTCGATTAGGGTTGAAGCTGTACTCTGCAGGACACCGTCCTCCAGGACCAAACTTGGTCAAAGGCATCTTTTCTGTTTCTCCCTCAATATTTAGATCTAGGAAGCCAACATTGCTAAAAGTAGCATAAACATCTTTTCTGGTTCTTACACATGATTTAGACCCAAGGTTGAAATTAGCATCGTAACTAACATTGTTGACAACACAAAAACATTTTTTTGCTGGTTATTCCACAAGAATTAGGTCAATGGAGGAAGTTACCATAATAGCTAACATTGGTATCATCTCCTAAGCATCTCTTGTTTATCCACAAGAGTTAGACATATGTTATAATTTACTGTAGCATAATAGCTCAAATTGTAAGAAAGCTTTAAAGGCATCTTTCCTGGTGCATCTTAAACATTTAGACCCATGTTATGGTAGCATAACGGCTAACATTGGTAAAGCACCATTAAGGCATCTTTGCTGGTTCTTCCACAAGACTTCCACAAAACCTATGGTGCACGTTATCATAATGGCTAGGATTACTAACATCATCTTTAAGGCAACTTTCTGGTTCTTCCATATGATTAAGAAAAGACTGTTGTTGTTTTTATTATTATTGTTATTTGAATTTGTGCAGGGTATTTTCTTGAAGGTAAATGCGAGTAACTCACTCATTGCCCCAATCCAGTCGTACAGTGATGTGGCGCTTGACTTCACGGACTTGATCCTGGGTCAGGTGGCCTGAAAGCAGTTGTCGCCTCAGATCAATCAACTCATTCATCACGTGGCGGAGCTTGTAAAAGAGGTCGACTTTATGCTTCTGTAGAGAAAACAAAAAAGAAAGGCAAAGATTTATTTCATCCATGCACTCATGACCAACTAACCTCAAATTTGACCAGGCAAATGTACAGTAGTCGTATACAGTCCACTCTTTAGTGCAAGTCAACAATCATTCTGCAAGTACATCCAGTGCAGATTGCAATAAACACTAAGTTTTAGATTTTAAATGGAACTGTACTACAGAATATCTTGCATGGAATTGACTGGCTCCTCAAAGACTGCAAGTGTAAGCAAATGGATTTATGATACTTAAAGATACTCTAAAGAATGGCATGGCATTACCATATTACCAAAATGTCCATGTCCAACAATCACCAAATTGCAGTATGTCACTTCTCAGAAATTCAATGAGCCAATAACTATGAATACATGCAAATAAAACGTTTTAGTTGGCAAAAACTAGTGTTGACCAATGACAATAGATGCCTTCATTGGTATCACACTGGTTCAATGTAACAAAACTATGTTGCTGCTGGTTGAAATTAGTCAATGTAGTGTAAATTAGCTATGGAATGGTAACAGTAACAGAATTCAGATTTGCAAACAATTATTGTTTTGTGTTTCACTGGAATAAGCGACTTCAGGTCGCTTTGCTTCCACAAAATCACTATTAGTGCGAATGGCACTTTATGCTGCCTTCACATGATGTTGGAATTACAGTACTGTAGATAATCAAAGCCACAGACAGTCAGAGAAGTGGAACAACCACTGAGCATCATCTAAGCACATGTCCCAAACCGCAAGGCTTCCCCTCCAAGTTTGTGTATGATGGATGATAACGACTCCCCCATGGGCCCTTGGGGAGACATGCAGCAGACAGATCTGTGCATTTGTCACACCGACATGCTGTGCCAGCTGTGCGTGTGGTCTCCAGTGCCCTCTGTCACCGAAAAAAAAATCTCAGAACTTGAGTTTGATATGCTCTTGAAAACAAAGAAGGTTTATGTGGAGTTTACACAAGAATGTTCCTCTGGATACCCACATATGTAGCATCTGTCAGTATGTCATTCCACAGTCTGTTAATGGTGAAATCAGATGGGATTTGGGAAATACTGTAAAAGCCACTACCATCAAGCTCCCTGTTGTATTCAATTGGACTTCTGTATGGGATTTAGTCTTTTTTTTTTATTTCTGGTCGCTCTTGGCACTGGAGACTGATAGCTTTCCCCTACTCATGGTGGCATCAATAATTACTCCTAAGCAGAACAGCGTGAATCATTTCCTGCTAGTCTCCATGGTGAGATTCTTGGAGAAAGAATCTCAATGACCAGCTGTAGATCGCAGAACAAGTCCACTTCCTGAAGAGATGAGCAGAGCGAAAAAAGACTCTGGTGGTTTATGTTGCTTAATATTTTGTTTGGGGGCTGGTCTTGTTGGTAGACCAGTACGGTGTTTTTGATGGGAAAACCAGCACTCCAGCATCTCATGATAGCAGACAAGTATGGATTCTTATAATATTCCAACCCAAGTCTTTTTGAAGAAACTGGGTGATTGGGATAGTCTTACATAATTGGCTTGCTAAGCAGATTGACTGTAAAACCAATGCACTCAAATCCCATGCTAACTAAGCAAGTATGGATTTCTACATTTAGTTTATGCTGGTTAATGTTGCTGGTATAGCTATATTGTCTTTGTTGTAAACTTAGCTGACCAGTAGCCTTGATAGTTTGGCATCTAGTCATATGAAAGTTGACTAGTATGCTATTGAAATAATCTATCTTCAGAATCAACAATCTGAAATTTAGAGACTTAACAATTCTCTTTAAGACACTGCATCTCTAAATTCAGTCACAGCTATTAAAATGTCACTTTTGTAACAAACTCACCTTCAACAATATGTTTCAAAACAATTACTGTCAAGTCTAATTTCTCAAGATGCTTGTATCCTGTTGCTCAGATCACTGTGGGCAAATTCAGGTTAGGTCATCATGGGTTGAGGAGCAAAGTTAAAACTTAGAGAGTTGACCCAAACACACCCAATCATGTTGACTGATATCAAACTGAACAATCCAGTCAGATATAATCTGCTCAAATAATCTGCTGCCCATGGACTTACTGCTACCAGTTAACACTTTATCAGGCTCCTGACTTTATCTCAAAGATAGAACTCAATTTGATCAGTGAGACTGAGCCAATTCCATGCGCCTGTATCAGTGGAATAAAATGAATTATACACATAAATATCAGTCTGTGGGCCTCTACAAGGATTTCATACATGAAGATATCTAGTTTAAAAGACATGATGTTTCTGCACGGCTTCCATGTGAGATATTCCTGGATTCTGGCACAAGTAGATTTTAGTACACAGCGTGGGGTCAACCTCCGTTTAGTGCTCTTGCTCTCTTACCAGCCATGAACAAGGCAATCCGTTTACACCAACGATACACAGATTTATCAGCCTCTGCAGTATAATGTGATTATGATTGTTTTAAGTTGGCTGTCGAGAGACCTGTATCAATCCTTGAGCTTCAACTGAAATAAAGGTGGGGATTGACAGCCTCCCCCACAACCCAACAGCAAGAACCTCGCCTCCTCTGCGGTAACTGAAAGATGGATTGCATCCAGTTCACAATCCATCAGGATCCTCTACCGCTAGTCAATTAACGAGTATACTTTAAGGATTGACATTGATTTTTCAGTTGGGTATTCAGAACAGAGACTTCAAACATCAACATAGCTTTTGTTTGGAAAAGAAACCTCATGACTGCGGAGTGCCTTAGGGAATCTCTGGAAGATATTCACAGAATTAATGGTAAAACCAATGACAGTTGCGTTCTGAACAAATAAAGTGTTTCAACGGCCAAAAAATGTAATGTACCCTACCAGAATTGGAATAAATTTGCCAATCATTCAGTACCATTACTTGTTGTAAGGGATGGTTCAGCTGGAGAGCTTGGATGGAAACTCACATGCAAAGCACCATTTGTGGACTGTGCTTTAGGGAATAAAGCTGAACAACACTCAGTGTGTGAGTGTGTGGGAAGAGGAGCTACAGCATGTGTTGCACCGAGCTGTGTGAAGAACATGTATTTATCACACTTTCCACAACTGCATGACTCACATGCTTTAAATACAGAGACCGGATTGAGCTACAGTACAATGTGTCAAAATCACATTTCACCATGTCCAGCTCTCAGCCAATTCATCCATCTCTTCTCCTAGCTTCATAACCAGTAGAACTGTAACAGGAGATACCATATTAAATAAATGTTTCACTCTTGTACATGATCAAGCAGCTTGCTTGAAATAAACTTTAGCCACTCGTTTCTAATGCTGGAATCCCTCAAAAGAGGAATGGCAGGTGCAGCGCAGTCAGGAACAGCACATTGTTTGGCAAACTTTCTGGCCATATCTTACTCTTATTGTTTAGTCATATGCCACCTGGAATAATAATATAATCTTCTTCTGGTGCACAGGAATTCATCCAACTTCCTCCATCAACAGAAATGCAGGAACGATCTGTAATAACGAGCTGTTTTTGCAGCTTAGTTGAGATGGAGGGTCTGTGCATACTGTAGTATACAGTACACAAAATATGTATATATACGAATCAAGGAACTAATTATGTGTTATTGCGTTTGATGTGGTCTTTATATGTAGTGTAAAATTCATAACATGCATTAACACATTATGAATTCATTCATTTACATATACTCGACAAAATACACAACACTGCATAAACTGTACGTCTCTCACCTCCTACTGAAGTCGTAGAGAGCAATGTACCGTCATTGACTTCTAAACATCAGCCTCCACTGAGGATGGCGCCTCAAACAGCATCAAAGCGTTTCTTATTAAAGCCCTGTTTGTTTAGCTGGTTAAATGACCCATTATAACCATTAGCTCTCATGCAAACACAAACCTATCATGTTCATCTCTTTTTCTGTGACTTCGGGCTTTTAGAAAGACATCGGGTGTATACAGTAGACACTTCTGAGAAAGAACCGATCACAGGATCGAAGTTTATCAGGTTAGTGGAATACAATTTTTGCTAGATAGCAGCAGAGAGTTAGCTCTTAGCAGCAGCATTCACAACATGCTAGTTAGCCTGAAGTAAAGCATGTAGTGGACCACTTGCCATTTTATAGAGCGTTTTAGAGAAGCTAGTGCTAAAAAATTCAACATGTTTGTCTAACAGGACATGGACATGTTATACACAACGGAAAACTGATGTATTAGCTTCCTGTGTCCTCTATTTGAGACTCTTTAGTCAGATAGAGTGACTCACACTGTTTCGCCCACGTTCTGTACAGTCACCGCTGCTCCTTCGGGTGCTAATGCTAACACTCACCTGCACTAGCCGACTCATCTTGCCCTAAACACACAGGCTCTTCTCTAGCCACACATTTGATGCTCAGGTTTTGTTACAGGGAAGAAAGCAGATGGTAAATAGGATAAAAGTATAATAAAACTCGTTAGCAGAGGAAATGCTAGCGGTTGTAAAGAGAGAGATTTGCGTATTTATTGCAGTGTGCCCAGATTTTGTTGAAAAAAACAGCATATGCTGGTTAGGTATGTTTTGAAGCTGTGGTGCTGGTTAAAGCTGGTCCTTAGGTGGTCCTCTGTTGGTGCTAAGCTGGTCCGACCAGCTTAAAACCCAGCAAAAATGACCGGCTTAAACTAGCCACGGACCAGCATCCCAGCTTCAAAACGTACCTAACCAGCATGAAATATGAGTTTTGTGGGGAAAAATATTTTTGAATGCTTCATTTTAAAAAACAACCTATGGGAAAACTGCACATTTGAGACTGAAATGCACCATTAACTTCTGTGCTGAAGTTGAATCGCCTAAATCAATCTTCAGGGAGATTGCTAGCTTTACAGCATTACATTAGCACAATCAACTAATGTAAAAAAAGCACCAAATAGCTTAAAAAGACCGTATGTGTGAGTATGTTGTGAAATCAATAGGTAGTTGACACCCAGTGCGTGGATATGAGAGCAAGTGCATGTGCGCTAACTAGCTAACGCGCTAGCGCCAAGCCTCTCATGGCCTGACATGACCTTTGTTCAGGGCACGCAATCTCACTTTACTCACAGTTCCACACTGCCAAGCAGGACTGTCAGTCAGTCAGTGTGTGTTTGTGTGTCTTTGCTCTGGGTCAACAAAGGGGAGGGAAGGTCAGACCATACTGTGGAGATTTCACAGCGAAAACATGCAACAAACCTCATGTGACTTAGCTAATGCAGCTTACAATAACAATAAATCAAAGTAAGCTTGTCAGAAAATTCAAATTAAATAATATGCTTATTGTTTTAATGAATTAACAAAATTAATAAATACATTTAATGAATAAAGGAAATTGAGTTCAATAGTTTATACTGCCCTATTAACCACATACGACATATAGCAACTATATAGCGAAGGACCTGGCAACCAGGTTAATGCTTCTCCGCAGCAATGGTCAGCCATAATATACAACTTTTGTCATAATCTATAAAAGATAGACACTATAAATGGAGTTTCTTTAACAAAACGAAGCATGAAAAGCGGGTACTTCTGGGAACACAGGATAACCGTATTGAGTTAAATTATTGAGTTCAACACGTTCATCGAAATGAAATGAATGCATCATGAATCAGACGTCCCAATGTGTCTAAAGATCCAGTACAGGAATCTGAAGAAGATGAATCATAAACACTTTAAACTGATACTCTATCTTCTGCTTAACAGTGTCTTGGAAACATGAGGATAAGAAGCTGCTAGCTCGTGCAACCTCAAGTCACTTAGGATAAAAGCGCTGGCTAAATGAATAAATGTAAACCGCTCTTGAAGAGAGCATCCAACCATGTTGTGTTCAAATGTGAAAAAAAGGTGTTTTTATTTAAAACCTTTTATGATTTAATTATTAGCTTTCCATCAACTCACAAATCCCTGCATTTCTCTCAAATATGAGGCATTGGCGTTGCCAAATGTTCTTTTTTCATACAAACGTGTACGTAAACTTGATGGAAAACGAGGTTAGAATGACATGAATTAAAGAACTGTCATTTTATTCGACGTCAATTTGTTTTAAACAGCTAAAATAAAAACACAATAAGCAATAAAAGACATAAATATTAGCACAAATTAAGCATTTGCTGTATGTTTTTTGTACAGAAGTTCAATTAATCTTGGTGAAAAATTATTTTAGAATTACACAAGTAAACAATGACCCAACTGCCATTTGTGGGTAAAAAAAAAAAAAGAGCGAAAATTTGCGAATTCTAGCAAATACTGAGCATGCATAATACGTAACACTTTATTTTTTTGTACAAGTGCAATTAAATTTAAAGAATGAGTTTTGAATGACATGACGATGAGTTAGTGATGACAAAATTGTCATTTGTGGGTATTCCTGTAAACAACAACAACAAAATAAAGTGGAAAATACGGAAATATTAGTGAACACTAAACATGCATGTTACGCAATGGTCTATTTAAAAAAAAAAAAAAAAAACTTTTTCCGTAAAGAAAAAAACATGTAAATATTAACGGACTAAATGTGTTTTAAAAATCCGTGAGAGTAAAAAAATGACAGAATTGCGATATGTGGGTGAACTTGTTAAAAATGCAACAAGCGACAAAACACTTGGCACGTCGCGAACAAAAGGCACATTTTTTTGTAAGAAAAGTGCAAATAAACTCGCAAAAAAAAATTTTATTACGATATCCAGACATGCAACAAAAGACAAACGCTTTGCCACATATCACGCTGTTACCATGCCAACTTTCGTAGAGCATCGCACAATGCCATTAGTCCACCCAAAGGTCGTAACCCAAGTCCTACCTGCGGGCCTGACACAACCTACGAACACAACATCTACTCTGGCAAACAAGACCAGCGTGTCTCACAAGCCGCATCAACACAACATACGACCTCAGATCGCTAGTTTTGATGGCTAAGAGAGAAACGCCGCTTCTTACCACGACAGTCCGACGCTTCTCTTCTCCAGCCTCTCGTGTGCAGCTGCTGGAAACGTGCAGAAATCATGGGCTGTCAAATACCTCGATCCCTCTTCCTCTGCAACTGGTCTCTCCCTCTCTCGCTCTCTATCACACGCACATTCAGACACACGTTGCCGCCCACGTCAACCAGCGCGCGCTGTACATGTAACTCTCTCTCGCGCGCGAGCGCACGCAACTCTAATTTATCGCAAATCTATTTTGGACACCGCATGCGATTGCTTTCCCTCTTCCTGAAGTCTTGCTTGTCTTTCTCTCATTGTATTGGAGTTACCTAACTAGCCCTGTGTGAAGCTCTCGGCAGCCCACATGCACACGCGCTCCCTCCCTCCCTCGCCGCAGAGGCATGCCAGGGATTCTTGCCATTGGAGGAAACGGCTGCCAGTTTGCTTTCCAGAGCCGTGCCTCCCGAAACACGCTGTCTTCAGCTGACAGCGATGAGCGCTAGCCTTCACTGTGACTCACTGTCAACATCAGGCTAAAACATCAACGTCATGCAAAGATTAGAGTGGTACTAGCTCTTATGAAGGTCGTCAGGGTGTTGATAGGTGGTCGCTAAGGTGTTTTGGGTGGTTGTTAGGTGGCTGCTTCTTGTCTGAAGAGGATGTATAAGCCTTAGTCAAGTAAAACCGCATACTGCATTTAAAGGAGAATAAAACAAGGCTGTAAGGAATGGACTTTTCACTTACATACTGTATTAATGTCCTTGATCACTTCATTTTTCACTTCAAAGTTTCATCCGTTGAACAATGTTACACGCCTACAATCACACACTGAAATAAAGCTAAATTTGTAATGTAAATTAGACACACACGCACAATAATATAATATAACTGTAATATTAATTTAAGCTGAGGTACTAAATGACTAAAACTAAAGCTAAATTAAGAAAATAAAGGTGTGTATGTTTATATATATATAAGCGTTTAAATTGTATTTTTTTATATTATCTATAAATATATTTAATTTATAAACATAAATTTTAAAATATTAAAATAAAAACAACCAAAACATTACTAAAAACCACAATAGATTATGCATAAGAATAAAATAAAATAAATTTTGTATAGTCTACCAAGTTTGAATATATAAATATAAAATAATATATATTTTAATTGTATATTTTTAAAACATATTTGATGTATGTTTATATGTCATTATGAACCAACAATCTGATTTATTTTACATATAAGTGTATGTAGGCTTTTTTTTTTTAATGATTTTGAAATTCTGTATTAAATAATATTACATTTAACAGTGCTATAATATAATTAGAGGTTTAATGTTTTAAAGATGATTAGTAAGATTTAATATGTATACCCACCATATATATATATATATACATCCAATGATTATGAAAAAAAGTGTAAACTGAAAATATTGAAAATTATTATTGAGATTGGCTAAACATTACATTTAACAGTGCTATTAAATAAGTTTTTATAAGGGAATATTAAATGACAACAAAGGTAAAAAAACAATAGGTGAAATTAGCATACGGTACGAATCCAGTCCTAAGCAGCAAGCATTTATAAAGCATTGCTAATGCTCTACCTACAATCATAGTGATTAGACACAAGCGACGAATCAAATCCAAACCCACAATCTCAGGCTATTCAGTCCAGGTGCAGCTATCAGATTGTTCAAATATGGATTCCAGAGAGGCTGTGTCAGATCGCGAGGCTGATATTCTCACTCATGGATGGACATTACAAATTGTGTGAGTCCTTGAAAACAGCTAGAGATCCGCAAGACGCCGCACTAGCTGAGCGAGGCATCTGTGCGGCCATATTGTTCTGAAGGACCAGTCGATCTGCGGCTCTGATGATGAAACGCATCCATATTGTGTATGTGAATTTACAATTGCCATCATTAATGTTTCATAAAGAGATGCTACAGGATAGAAATATTGTACACATGTTCCCACATTATATAATTTAGCATTTAGAAGCTAAAATGTGTCTTATTTACTTGAAACACATACCTTGCGGTTTGAGGCTTTATTTTATTATGTGTGTGTGTGTGTGTGTTATTCAAAAACAACACAAATAAATAAACAAATAAATAACACAGATTTTTTGAAATTTTCATAAATTTGGCATCATAACATTATAATGCATAGTTAGGAAATTATGACAATTCATGTAAAAAAACATGTTGTTGCTCATTGTTAATGTTTAAATGTTATAGGATTATTGGTGGTTTTAAAGATCAATTGTAGTAATTAATATTAATAATAAATAATGAATACTAGTATTACTCAAAAATCACTTCACTTCCCTCTCAATCTTTCCATTGCTTCCAACACTGATCACAAACAATCATCTCAACATACTTCAAAGACTATCAAAATGATTAGGTGAGTATAACCTCAAGTTAGTGGGAAAGAAGTCATCAAACACCAATAAAAACATTTAAGAACCTTTGATACTTTGTCCGACAGACTGGTGAGAAAAAAATCAATCCTGTGAAGTGTCATTTAAACAGCGCTCTCTTCATCAGCTGAATAAACAGGTAGCCCTGAGTTCGTCAGACGACTAAATCAAGCAAACGGCTCTTCCCTTTACTTCCAACAGAGGTACAGAAATGACTCACGCGAAGGTGATTTCTTTTGAGGAGCACTGAGAACATTGAACATTTCGACGGAGAACATTGTGTTTCAAAATATATGAAGGACAGACGGAAACAGCTGCAAAAAATAGGTCTGGATAATAATGCGATGGGTTTGGGGGTGGAATAAGCCACGATGCATTATGGGTAGGATGTGAGAGAGCTTTGATAAGTAGAAAATGAAACAACGAGGGCCATATCTGTGTCTGTTAACCAGGTTTACAGCATGAAACATTCACAAAACTGGACTTTTCCCACTCTGACCAGACACGTAAAGATCACCAAGAAAGAAATATCTGCAATTTGTGGGTCTGTGAGAAGAATTTGAAGCAATACGTGAATCTTCGATAAGATATCACCGTCATTTTCGAACACATCACACGACTCGGTTACCTTCGGTTATGGATTGATTGACAAAAATAAAGCCAAAACAACCGCCCTCCTCCATCCTATCTTTTGTCACTGTGACTCTAAATATAAAGCGCAGTCGATCCCAGATCTGTGTGTTGTAAACCTGTTGGACACGCTGCTCCTTTATGCTAGAATTCACCGGAATGTTCCAGCTGAATGAGTCACTCGGAGTGAATCATCATCCCGAGTCTCAGAGCAGTGCAGAACCCAGAGAGACTCAGCTAATGCTGTATTGCACAGCTCACGTCCCGCCGGCACATATACGCGCTGTCCCTGATACAATATTGGGGATTTCTGCACATGTATATCACTAATGCATCCACTTGACGCCAGCATTTGCATTTGGAAGAGATCATTTTTAGTATGTTTGCTAAATATGACCTGAGCAAAAGCTGTTAGTTAAAATATCAGCATGGCTGCAATTGGTTCATTGGTGCAAGACACATTCTTCATAATTCACACCCATACTGATATTCTGACCAACAGCATGATTGCCTGATACTGTATGTACACAACAGTTCAATCAAAGAAATGTATGTAATATGTATTACAATATAAAATCTTGCATGATTTATGCATACATAGACATGATACACATGCATAATATATTCTACCAGGTCTCATGGCATAAACATACCTGGGTGTGCTTTTTTAGGGAGATTTGTACAAAAAAGTACATATCAGAGCAGTTTCCAAAAGGAATGAACACTAGAGGCAGTGAAACTCTGACACCATGTATCCCTTTACATTCCTATATCAACATAATACAACTGTGCCAGGGGGCATGTATTGAACCTGTGTTTTAGTGCCACTCAGTGGACGTTTCTCTTTGAAACTGCTGTGAAATGTGCAGTAAGGTACATAAAAACTAAGGTAGATATTTCAAAGAGAGCAGTTTAAATATATTAGTTTAAACAAACAAGCATGTATTGATGAATATTAAATAAAGAATGTCATCATAAAGACACTTATTGTTTTTAAATGAATCAGTTGAGTCAATGATTCAATAATACGTTCATAACTACAGCCAATTTCTGTACTGTCACTGAAAAAAAAATCAGTTTTAGAATTATTTATTCAATGATTTAATCATAAACAGCCATTTTGTCTAACACTTTAGATATTCTACAGTGAGTAACTTTGCAACTACATGTAAACTAGCAGTCATTAGAGTACTAGTAGACTGTCTGCTAACACTTTATTTTCGTGAATCCACAACATACTGACTAACAGAAACTTCGCAAGTACAAGTCAACTTATTCTACTTACCCTAAAACCTACCCTAACCCTAGATACAAATAAATGAAATCTAGTTGAGTTTGTAGTTACAAAGCTACTTATAGTTAGTAGAATGTCTATCAAAATAAAGAATTACTGCCATTAGTTTAATTATTGAACTAATCATTGCTTTTGTCTGAATCAACAGAGTGAATGATCCAATTGACTCAATTGTTGTTTCGTTCCCGAATGAATCTGTATATTTGAACAAATCACTTGAGCGAATGATTCAATGACTTGTCCACCAAGACAATCACTTCTTTGCAACTTGAATTTAAATGTACAAATCCATACTTTAAGACATGCATCAGCTGTTAACATATAAATATGACTCCTCAAATAGAAAATATCTCAATTTCACTTTACAGTTTTGTGCTAAATTGTAAGCATGGTTGTGAAAACTTTTCAAGACAGCAAAAACATTCATATCTTCCACAGAAATACTACTCTCAATTTTAAATGCCTACAGACAGTCCAATGTCTCTCTCTCTCTCTCTCTCTAGCATTGATGCATGATAATCCAGCCTTTCATTTTCATACTTGTGGGAGGCTCCGATCAAAAACACCAAAAACAATGATTATTACAGAGTATTGTCTTTTGGTGATCAAGTGGAAAAACTCCCCCTTGTTTCCTTTTTCTGTTTTTTTGCTATCGTTTTTCCTCCACAAACACACTCAGGCTATCCGTCAGGTCATCTCCGGGCGTCTCCTGTTCTCTCGTTTCGCTCATCAGTGATTGATAACACAACTGCACAACTAGTTGCTTAGCAACCTTTCAAAGAACTGCAGGGCAATGCAGGAGAATTTCCGACGCTCTACAACAAAACTATCTGCATTAGCAAACACGTAGCACTGATTAACACTGAAGTATTAAGTTATAAGACAGTAGATACCGTGAAGGTCAAGATAAACTGCTATATCGGGCACATGTAATGTTGAAAGCTATCATAGGTGAGCATATCTGATTCAGTCAATGAATGAGTCATTAGACTGATTCGAACTGGTCTTCTCTTTGAGTTTGGAATCAACCAGATCAGACTGGGCCATTCTTAGAGACAGCATAGCGTTAAACAGGCTGAAACATTATCATTAGGCTGAGTTAACAATAGTGCTAAATTCTAAAAATACACAGGAAGTAGAGTAGAGATTGCCACGGGAAGGCTGCGATACGCCTCATTCTGAGTACAAGCTGTGCGGAAAGAGTTCTCAGGTTCCTCTGGAATATTCCGGTTCGAGACGCCCCGCTGCGGCCATTTGTGAAATTTGCTTAGACAAAGTGGGCACTATGGTGGGCGAGAAAAGAAGAGAAAGTGAGACAGATGGAGGGAGGGTGGCTGAGGAGGAGTAGAAGAGGTGTGGCTAAAAAGGAGAAACTTAAGATCACTGAAGAGCTTGTGGTATTGATTTAAAAAAAAAAAAAAAAGGTCAGGCTGTGGGTTTGCATTTCTTGGTTAGTTTATATGAAGTATTGTTTAGTTAAAGAGGTTAAGGGCTCTGACTTTCTTTGACCTTAAACATAATATAACAATATATCACTCATATATTCATACATGTATGATATAACCAATACATTGTAGGAGTAATACAAATAATTTTATCTAACATTTGACACATGTTTGCACACTATGAAGGGCTAAACTATTAACTCTTTACCTGCCATACACTGTTTACAAATCTCCTGAATGTCTAGAATGTCCTGATCAAAAACACAGCCAAGGAAGATAACATCTTCATAAAACTTAAATAAATAAATAAAATGCTTGAACCTAGAACACAATGTATTTATTTCACGAGTTCGTGCTTCTTCTTTGATGAGAATAAGTGTGTTTGTCGTGCTGTCGGGGGCGAGTTGGGAGCTCGGCCGACCCCGAGCCTTAGTAGCGAGAAACAAGATGATAGCGGCATTCGTACGCCCTGCAAACTTAATTTGTTTAAAAGTTTAGGGTCTTTTCTTTATTTTGAGATATTCATAAAACAACATTTTCTAGGGTCCATGAAATTTTATTGACTGACAATCATCAAATTTTTAAATGCTGGCAGAGAAAGAGTTAAATAATTAACTATTTAAATAAATCAATAAATAATAATTACAATTAATTTTATTAAAAATGTAATTATTTAAATGTGTTATTTTTTAAATATTTTTTTTTGTTTTATTCATGAAACAAACAAACAAAAACTCTTTTTAAAAAATACTTAAAAGTAAAAAAAAAAAAAAATCTAATTTAAGTGACTTTTGAAATGAGTGACCTTTATTAGCAAATCATTGAAATATAATATTTTAGCAATAATAATAATGCAATTAATCATAATTAATCATTTGACAGCAAATTTCAAAATCTATTCAAATGTTTACAAATTGTGTGTGTGTGTGTGTGTGTGTGTGTGCGCGCGTATGTATATATACATATATCAGGGGTGGGCATAAATTAATTTAAAAAAAAATCTAGAGTAATCTAGATTAAAATGTCTCATTTGAATTCTGCCCAAGGGATTCAGAATTTGTGTGCTACCTCAGTAATTACTAAGAGTAAAGCCCTATTCGGGACAGGACTAGTTTTACAGGGGGTCGTTGGAGAATGTTTTGTTTCACAGATGTACTTGGTGATTTTAATCCCATCCGAATCTACAATGTCTGTGTTTTTATCTCACAACCTCTGTGATAGATATTATTTTTCACAACGCGTTTTCTTCTGTGTTTTGGCCAACATGATATGCCGTAGATGCTCTTACCACACGCACGTTAATATATTTTATTATATTTAAAAGAAATAAATCAACACAAATAAAGAGGCAGATCACGTAAACTGTCAAGAATGACTATTGTAATATCAGTATCAGGTAAGATTACTCGTTCATACCTGCACTCGGTTACATATGTTTTAATGATCAACATTAAACATGGCTTCACTACAAATAAAAAACATAACAGCTAAACTAAAGTAAGCACACGTTAACATGGTTTTTCACCATGGTATCAGTGATTATACTGATTGTAATCAATCTGAATGACTATAGCAGGTGTACAAAACACACCCTCTCACCTCTGTAATAAACACGGAGGTGTTAGTCCCGTCTGAAATGGTACATGAAGAAAACTAGTCCCGTATGAATAGGGCTACGGTGCAGTTGGGCTAGGTACACATCCGCGCTAAAATATCAAGGTGAAACTCATCTTAGCTTGCGCGGTGTATGCCCAGCTCCAAACACAACTTTGTGAATAGAGTCATGGCTGATAACGGCCCACCACTAATATATATATACAATGTGACTGAAAGCGGTCCTGATTTGGAGTACGTGTCACATCTCATCTGCTGGTGTTTTCAGCATGTCTACGAAATTGAAGTTAAATGATTTCGAACCACAAGAAAAAGTTTGGCTTCTCTCATAAGTGTATTGCGTCGAGTGCGTTCAGACAGCATCAAAGCAATGCTCCAGTCCTTCAGGACGGTCTGCTACACTGACGTCCGCACGCATTGGGCTCTGCTGTGTTACCTAAGATCTGAGGCAAACAGACATTTAACAGGCTGATCTGGACAGAGGTCCACATACACGGATCGCCCCCTCACCTCTGCCGTTGGAGAGGGGGTTGCCTTAGTAACAGTAATTTGGCAGGCTAGTCAGACACTATGAGCCAGCCCACACAGTTCACCGACACCATGTTTTCGCTGTCGGGCAGACAGAGGCGTTCGCACGGAAAGAGGCCAGCAATGACCGACCGCTCGCAGCTTCACGGGAATATAAGATCAGTATTTGAGTTAGTTTCCACACACGGGGGACTTCAGACTAATATGTGAGAACTGCATGATTTCATAATGATTTCCTGGAATGAGAATGAATGAATATTTAATTAAAGTCTTTAAGTAGTTTAGTTTATCATTTCGAGCCTCTGTGTCTTTCAGTGGAACAAAAAATGAGATAATAAGAAGAATGTGTGTGCTGCTCTTTTCCATGCAATGCAAACTAATTGGAAAACAATAGGATATTAGTTGGTAATTGCTGAAAAATCCAGCATAGTTCTTGAATCACACATCACAACATGCGCAAGCAGCAATGATGTTTTAAATTTCACTGAAAAATGTCATTCAACTGTCACAAAGACTACTGTAATAGTGCTTGTATGGAATTTTTTCATTGTGTGATATGTTTTCTAATTTGTTGAATGGAAAAGATTAGTGATACAGTTTTGGAACAGTAGAATATCTGTAGTTATGTATTATTTTTTTATGAAAATTATCTTGTCATGATATCATATATTAGATATTAGTATTAAGTTTTGCATACAAAAACTAAATTAATAAAAATATAAATGAAATATAAAAAAATTAAAACAAATAATATATAAAATAATAAAAAAGGATGTAAGTAGATACAAGTAAACTACATAAACTTATAATAACTTACTCAGATTATGTTATATAATATTGCTATTCAGTTGTGTATCAAAAACTATTCAATTTAATAACAAATAACGTTTTCAAGTAAAATTAAAAATAGAATAAGCAGATCATTGAATTTTAAATAACCATAATAAAGTGCTAATGTTAATCACATATTAATATTATGTTTTAAATATAAATAAATAATGCAGATGAAACACTGTGGCTTTTCAATCCACGAACGTATGATGGATTTACTGTGGCACCACAGGGGAATGCATTATAATGAAGGAAGGAAAGAGAGTTCGGCAAGAAATGGATTCAATCAATCGAGCATATTACTCTTCGAAGTCCGCCACCGTAGATGCTGTCTTTTGTTCTGAACTTTTACTTCTCGAAAAATGATGTTTTTTTTCTCGTTATTTAACGACTTTTAACAACGTTATTTAATCTTTAATTTTATTTAAAGGGTTTATGCTCAACATTCTATTTAGAATTTTTTTCTCTGAATTTAACGAGTTTAATTTAGAAATGTAACAACTTTATTCTTGTAATTTAACGACATTAATTCCGAAATGATTACATTTTTTTTATTATTGCTCTTTCATAGACAAGAGTGAATATCTGAGGCAGGCAGGGTCAGTAACAATAAACCCAGAACAGAAACACTGAGAGCACGGAAGGCTTACAAAAGGGAAAACACAACACAAGTGCAGCACAAACAAATCCTTAAATACAAGTGATAACAAGACAAAAGGGGAAGAGGAACTAATGAGAAGCCATGGCGACAAACAAGCTGAGAGGAGACAAATGTTCATAATAAAAGCCCTTAACAGAGACAGAAAGAGACACGCAAACACTAAACACAGTCCGGACTCCAGTGATGATCATAATATAGTTATATATTACAACTTAAACACAAGCACAGGAAAATTGTATTTCATTTAATGTTATAAGTAATCTATGTATACAATTAAACACTATTACTTTTATGTTTTGTGTACCAAGATAAAAATTGTATTAAAAAATGATAATTGATAGTTTAATTATGCAAGTTTTATGAGGACATCAAATAAATCAATAAATCTAGTAATGCGTATCACATAGATCCTTATATAAAAAAGTGACTTTCTGCCAAGGTTCATCAGGTTCAACAACTCATCCATCACTAACATAAGAAGATGGGTGACCTATACATCTCAGCTCAATATCTCACCAAAACAATAAAGAACCCATCAAACTGAGCGACTGGATTATGAGGAATATCTAAGGCTGAAGAGAGGCCCCAAAACATATCCAACACTCAAAACGCTTTCAATGACGTTACAAGTCATTCCAAATAATAACCCTGTCAAAACTTTTCCAAATGTTCCAAATCAAGTGTATAGGGAGCACCGAACACGGCATAGGGGCCCTATAATATTTTGTAGGTGTCAAGATGTTGCTTGACCATGTGCGTCAATGCCATCTCTATGACTAATAAAACGAACTAAAGTGTCACGTAACAAGAGTGGCACTTCACCAATGAGTGTCTCGACATTTAGAAGCATGTCAACAGGAACGGCAATTAATTAAACCTGACGTAAAATCACCACGAAGCCTACAGCCATCCAACACAAAGCCTAATAATATCTGTAGCGCTTCTTTAAAATGCTCAGGGTTTGATGCCATCTCTTTAGCATCTGGCCTTCCTCAACACATTGTCACGAAGCATTTGAGTCGTTGTATTTTTGAACACCACAGTGGTGTGATTATCGACGGGTAACTGATTGGTTGTAATGTGAGTAAAAAAGAAGCTCTGTTCCATTTACTTATTTCCACCAAAATCGTATCATGACTTTCCAAATTGTGCATCGGCTGGAGGCAGGATCCGTGAGACTGGAGTAAAAGCGATATGTGAATGCTGTATGTCTGAAGGCAAGCGCTTGACTTCTGTGGATGGAATTTGTGGTATTTACATTGTAAATGTGTTGAATTCTATAATGTACGAAGATGGATTTATCATAAACAAGCCGCCAGCAGCACATTGCAGTGTGCAGAAGTGGAAGAGAGTCATTTTCTTGTGTGATAGGAGACATTAATCATCATGTTTGAAACCTGTGGTGTATCCCACAGGTTTGTTTTATTCCACTATGGCGGTCTGACTTCCAGCTACATTTATCCAAAGTGACTGATCAGGGCGAGTCTCAACAAACCTGTCAAGGAAATACCATATTTTCACTCCAAGAATTAGCAAAGACTAATATCAGAACTACAGACATCTTTTGATGTAGCATGTATGCCACATGAATTTCTTCTTACTTGATTCTTCTGTAAATGCAGGAAACTAACATACCGTTAAAGGGTTTCTGTCTGACAGCTGACCCCCGCAAGAAAGTTCCTGATGGAAATACGGTGTGATAGCCTTTAACACACTGACACGTCCAAAGACACCCTCACAGTTCACCTCTATCTGTCCCAGAAGCCAGGAAGGGGTGGCACCGTCAGAATGAGTAAAAGTGTGATTCCCTGCACAACCTGGCACCACCACGAGCTTCAGGCACATTTCACCTTTCTGGGGTCGTGACCCCCCTCAGCATCTGCACAAGTCACATTCACTACGTTTACAGTCCAACACAGGCTAACGTAGAAAAGTGATGAAGAGCAACCAGCTGGAAGCAGAGAAACCACTAGTAAAATGCTAATAAAACAACAACGCTAAGCGGACTGCAAACATTGACTTTGGCTGCAACATGCTTGTTATTTTGTGTATTTGGTGTAATGCAATGTGTTTATGCAGTTTGAGGTACAAAAAAACTCAGGTTTGAATAGTAATTAGCAGCTAAGAAAAGCTCAGTATCTTAAAGGTTGTGAGTGGTCAGCAGCAGAGGTAGAACCGCCTCTCTTTCTAGTCTCTGTGCACAGCCAGCATAG
>JAUYWG010000060.1:10981817-10995006 GCA_034779775.1 Enteromius afrohamiltoni | reverse complement strand
AATTCAGAAAAGAGGAGAGAAATCACTTTAAATCACATTAGCACAGGCCTTTTGTTATGCCAAGAACATTCAAGAAATCAAGACTAAGTTATGTTCTGTATTCTTCTTTTGTTCTGTTGTGTTTATAGACACTTGACAACTGCAGATGACCAAAATAACTGCAGCCTGCAAAAAAACACACAAAAGAGAAAGCCGCAAACAAAAAGACACCGAGAGGCTAGAGAGAACAAGCAAGCGACTCTAAGACAGTAGAGATGAGACGGGAAAAGGAGAGGCAGATACTGGAAACATAAAAGCAAAAGCACATAGGAAAGAGGGTGGAGAGAGCAGACAGCAGCCATTGGATGAAGGGAGATAAATCCCCATGGCCAGATGGTGCTCGCACATTCACAGATTAGCAGCCCAGCTAAAGTCTGAAACACATAGAAACACACACACACACACACACAGAAAGTTACCTTTAAAGGAACAAGTAAAGGCTGTCAGGTTCTCCAAATGGCATTAGTGTACAAAATAGCATTAGAAAATAAGACTTCACATGTGAAAGATCCTGTGGTGCATCTAGCAGACGCTTGCAATTACTACAGGCAACAGGATATTGGGTAGGAATGGAATCATGCCGACACAGCGGGGTGCAAAAGCTGTTCTTGACCTCTCTATCTTACACATGAATTGTGTGTCAACCTACCACTTTCCTCAGACCATCCGTGTCTCCTGTAACCCTCTCAGGGCCATCTGTTATCTTGGGATGAGCCTGTCTGTGCAAGCCTGTAAGTGCGTGCTCATGTAGCCCATTCTAGGTGTGCCATTTCCTGCTTGAATTGTTTATGGAAATTCATGAATTTATTATTAAAATACTTTAGCTTAGCTAATCCTCAGACTGCCTCCTAAACAGTCAAAGAAACAACCCCAGCGCCCTCAGCACAGAAGAATTCCCAACTTTTCAACCAAATGGACATTTCTCTTTACTTTAAGTAATTTGAATCCTGGCTTGAATACTATCACAAAAAACGCCAAGAATTTAGAAAGTTGGGGCTGGAAGGGAATTGGGTCTTTTGAAGTCAAAGAGCCTTGAAACTCAATCGAGTCCAGACCAAGGTTGAGTCAGAGTCAAGACCAAGACCAGAAGAAAGTTGAGTCAGAGACTTGACTTAAAGGGGTCTGAATGATTCAGGCTTTGTAAATATTCCTCTGGGGTGAATGAAGTTTGATTTTCTGTGAACCTCTGTACTGTGCACATATACTATAAATGTGCACAGGACCACAAAACATATCCAGGGTTGTAGCACCCTGGATTGATCTTAAGATCAGATTAAGACAAGTTCAACAACTCCCGAGTCCATGAAAAGACCAGTATCATCAAATGATAGTCTCTGATTATACTCAAGTCCAGTGTTGAGCACTCTACAACTCTACTTTGCACGACTATCCTCTGACTCTGATTTTGATGGTGCTTGCCAAACTACACCCCCTTGGTTATGGCTGCTAACTCATTTGAGTAAAGGCTAATTCACACTGCACAAAAAAAAAAAAAGCCAACAGACACATTTGTTGTGTTTTGTCGGATCAGTGTGTTACTCCTGTCGCCGTCTGTTGCCATTGGTCTTCGGTTGTTTTTGCTGGCTGAAGATGTTGAAATGTTATTTATCGGGTCGTAAAATTCCTGCAAACTGACATACTGTAATTTGGTAATTGTTGCCATTAGCAAGTATCTCGCCAGTGCACTGTGAAAGAGTGCAAGCATAAACCACACGGATTGGTCAGTAAACGGTGTTAAAGAGTTTAGCAAGTATTAATCTGGGACATATGAAGGTATTTAACATGACACAAAATATCACAGCCTTTTCAGCATAAAGGTAATTAAAGGAAACAAAAATGGGACCGCTTCATATCCCCAAGGCTTGAGGGTCTAGTCCCCGGGCTACTGCTGTCACATCAAACTCCGATATCACCAGCAGGCCCACCCCAGAATTAAAAAGAGGGAGATGAAAAAGAGAGAGAGGTACACATCAAACAACATGTCACAGCTGCCGAGCAGAGACAACAGGATTAAACTGTCCTATTTTTTATCTCCATTGTCTACATTTCTCCCCGTCTCTGCCTTACACTATTTCCTAACAAGGCATGGCATGATAAAGCTACATGCAATAAATCCTATCTCCTATATTTACACTCGCTCATTTGGCAGGTACCTTTATCTGAAGTGACTAGCGGCGCACTCAAAGTATACATTTGATCATCATGTAACTTCGAACACTTGACCTCAAGAAGTTTTTGTATTAACCAGCTGTGACAGAGACAATCAATGCTAGAGAAGACAAATGGATGTCCGTTTCTATCTGGGCAGTCACAAAAATATCACAGTATGTTGGTTTTATTTGGGCTCCGAGTAGCTACACTTGTGGGGCTCCCTCATAAACAACAGTGTTGAATTAGACATGTCCCATAACGACTGGCTTTGATGCCAACAGCATGAGCTTTATCATCAAACAGGGAAGAATGTTGGCAAGATGTGCGCTAATGCCGTTTGATGTTTGCTACTTTAGAGCATTAGCGTCATTAGCATAGGTTCTGTGACCCCACGCTAGTGTCTTTAGCTTCTCGTTTAAATCACCTGATGAAATGACAGAATCTCTAACATTTTAGCGGTGATCCTCTTAAGAGTGAGTGGATGGAGTGGTCTGTTGTGATTTAAATTCATGAGTTGCTGGAAAGCCAACAGTGTTTGGTGCTACACAACAGGAAGTGAGAGCTCTCATGGAGATATTAGCATTATCAGGACTTTACAGATAATTGCTTTTAAAATGAACAGCCACCATTAGTTTTTTTACAAGATTAGTTGAACGTGGAAAACCGCCAACTGTGAATCGCAAGCGAATGCAAGATCAGATCTTCTTTTTCATTCTTTCTTAATAACAGTCTAAAAGGAAGCATGCTGCTAAACCAACCACTAGGCTGCATGAGCCTGACCTCTGACCATTGCAGCAATATCACCCATCACATTAGGTCAAGTGTTGGCATTTCATTTAGGTTCGGAGTTCACTGTGGAGTGTTTGAACCGTGTTCAGTCCGTGTAAGTTTTCACCAGATGAAATGCACAAAGACTTGACAAAACATCTTAAAAAATGGTATTGGCGTCAGCTACTATGCAAGATTGTACACAAACTCCACAGACTTTACAGTGACCTACACATAGTTGTAAAACATTAAATTGTTTATCCGCATTGTTCCCAATAGGGAACCCGGTAGTAATCAATATTACAGCCTAAACATTTACCAGGGCTCCCACTGCTTGGGAAATTTGAAGTTTGCCCCCTTGCCGGGGAAGGAGACAAATGTGCCCAAGATGTCTCTCATGTACTAATAACTCGCTAGTGTTACAGTATATTACACATGCACACACACACACTCATTCCTTCAGTTGATCGACTATGACACAGGTCTTTTTCCCAAGACATTGCATGCGTGTGGTGAATTATTCTGTGCTGTTTACCGGATGCAGTGACTAGAAATGCAGCCTGTGTCCGTGAACTGCATGAATAGGTTGATTTAACATGCTGGAAAGTCATTATCTGGGTCATTAGCATACTAACATTTGGAGGACAACAAAGAAGCCTATAACCAATGAGGAATGTTTTGTAGGCTATAACCAAAAAAAAAAAAAAAAAAGGTGACGGAGGGAGAATGTAAGGTTTGCTAAAAATGTATGCCATTACAAACAGCCCCATGAAGAGCTACGTTGGTTTGTTTCAATATATATAGGTGTTTAGTAGGCTGAAACTACAGACATTTTGCATGCTGATGTGTTAACACAAAGCTGCTTAAAGCTACAAAATATTAATAAACAAACATGCAAAAGGCAGACAATGTGTAAATGCTAACGCAATGTGCTAAGACTGATTCTCACATTTATCCACTGACCAAACCGCAAAATCAATTGATATTTTAACTGCGTTACCAATTAAAAAGTCATTTGGGTACTCAAATAAGTTAGCAAGAACGGCTTCATACTCAAATGTCTGTATAATGAGGAGCTAAGTTGAAAAATCCAGTACAAACTGGAGTGTGCTAATGGAAACGCTGTTTAAATGACTGTTTGAAATTCCTAATTGTTAAGTAATGTTGTTTATATTTTATTTTGACTAAATTTGAAATGATCACTCTAGTAAAGATCGGCAGCCTGTGTTTACAAAGATCATGTTAGAATGAGAAAAATAAGCTAGCAGCGTTTTTACAACAGAGATGTGCAAGAGATATGCAAAATACGAAGTTAAACTTTGGGTTCTCAATCAACGCCATGGGCAGATTTCTGTAAAAAGCTTTAAAATGTAGATCATGAGCGTCCACTTTGCTGATGGAATCACTATGTTAGCTTCTGGCTAGAGACATAACTTAGCATAATGCTACGGCATGCAGCTTATCATGATTAATTAATAATTGGAGCTATATACAGTACAATACCTCAGAGGCATGACTGGGCTGCTTAGAAAGTATTCAGGAGAAATGTAGAAAATCTACCCAAGACATTCCTTACACGAGACAGAATAAAGTAACAAGCATGCTAACCCAGCTAACAAAAACTAACATTTCCAGTGAGCTATGAAAACATTTTTTATGTAAACCAACAAAAAAACTGCTACCTAGCTACGACAAGCATCAGAACACTTTGGTATCAGAGTATGTTGGTACTGTAGTTTTTTTACGCACACAGAGAAATCTCTTTGGTCCAATTAAATGAAACACTGAGGGAGAATCCGCCAAAGACTGATAACGCCATTTATTATTGTTTTAGTGCAGTCTATCTATTGTATTTCCTGTGAATGTGCAGACCATCTCATTCATTAGCTACTGTAGATACGAAACAGTACATTTCTGATTCCAGTAAAAAAAAAAGATTTGTATATTTCTTGCAGGCAGATGGGCAAGTGACATCACACGAGTGGGCGGGGCCTCATCATTTTTCAAGGCGGTTACTAAAATACCATATGCAAATTAGGGTTGGGTCGACAGACGATGTCATCGTCCATCGCCGATGGCTGATAGACATCACAATGCTGAGCCGGCATCGCGATGGTACGATGCCAAATTGGTCGACATCGCCCAACCCTAATGCTAATTTTAAAACACTAACCCCCAGTTTCACAGACCAGGCTTAAGCTAGTCCCACACTAGATTGCATGTTTGAGCAGTCTCAGATGATAATATCTTGCTCTGACGTATCTTAAAACACGTCAGTGTCATTGTTCTGTGTGAAGATGCGCACCTGTAATATTTTCTTATGAGGCATTTTAGTAAAACTTGCTTAAATTCATGTTCATTTTCATGTTCTGATTGGCTATAACAGTGTGATTAGCACTAGATAGCTATAACTAGTTATTCTACACCATGTGCTTGTGTTAACCACAAAATGTTTGTTGAACATGCTAAAAATAACGCTGAACTCCACATACACCCAAGTGCATTTGATGCAATGTGCTGGAAGCAGAATCATAAAAACATATCTGCTAGCTGCCGGAATTCATGTAGATGGTGCGCGGGAAGTCAACGTGGGCGCACGTGAACACTCACTAGGCATTACCACCGTACTAAAAAGATTCGAGCTCTACACCATTGCCAAACCTAAGCAGCACATTAGCACGCGCAAGGTAAAAGAGACTTAAAACAGTCATAGCGCCGCTCCATTAGCACAAGGACAGCTGGGAATTGGGTCAAAGTAATTGCCCATCAATGGAAACGTGAGAAGGGGAAAAGGGACAGAGGGGGCGAGAAAACCAGAGATTTTTAAAATGTAGGAAATGTGAGAATGAGAGGGAGGAGGTGGGACAGGAAACATCAGCTTGACAAAGAAAAGATGGCACTTATGTGATAAGAGTCCAGAAGGGGAGGATTCCAAGAGGTAAAAAAAAAGCATGTACTCTGCTCGTTCATAATTTAAGATAATTAGAAGGCTTAGTGGCTGACGCTGGCTTTTCTGTATGTTTCTATTTATTTCATGTTGCTAAGCCTGCTACTCAAGATCTAAAGTCAGCCGCCCACAGTCTGCTCACTGATCACTGAGCATATTGTTTACAAAGATGAGCTTTGTCGAACGGGCAAGCTCTAATCTGATTGGTCGCTCTGGTTTTATTATCTATGTATGTCCTTCTATATATACAGCCATCCATACATGATTCAATATTTTATGTCCATCAAACTACCGTATCTGCTAAAATATATCTACCATATACACTATCCATTGTTTTGTCATTTATACAGTATATCTATCTATCATTTAATTTGTATATTAACCAAACTTAATTAACACATCCTTCCCTTAACAAAGGAGTATATTTTGACACTCCATGTAGTGAAATGTTAAATTGCATTAGTGGTGCTTGGTAATGATTATTGTAAAGTAAACCACTAAAACTCATTTGCCTCCAAAGAGGGAATGGAAACACAGTTTTATGTCACCACTAAGAGCTGTTTGACTCCAGCCTCCAGCCATGTGACCTCACACACACATATACAAAGAGAGAGGCCAGGCAGACACACACATACACACGTCAGCTCTAGTGAACATGCCATACACTGTCACCGTTAACAAAGTCATTGAGGGCTAATCAATAGGCAGAGAGGCCTTTCAGAAGACAAAAGTGTTTCGTTCTAAAAGCTGACTTCAGCTTTCTATTTCGGGCTTCGGGAAAAGAGCAGCCTGGCGATTTTTAGTAGAGAAAAAATAAATCTGTGCACTAGCCATCAGCACTTTCAGGATGTTCTAGTGAGACTGATGTGCTCGTGAGAATAGGTTCTGGTGACTTTTTATAGCACTTTCCTACCTGAGAGATCATTTGTTTTATTATTGAGAGTATTTGCCCACTTTTTATTTCAATCCCATCAATTGGTGATTAAAATGAAGCCACGTCTACATTGCTGTATACCTAGTTTCTCTCGGAAATACATCAAATTCAACTGGCATCTCCAAAAATTATAACAAGCCGCATTCAAATGCACGGTCACACGTAAGTGTACTACGTTCCTAATAGTAGTGAAATACCCCAGTCCCTCATGTTAAACTACATTTGCTCTACAACACAAGGTCGGCCAACATGTGACTCACCTCCTCGGCAGTCACTTGCTTCCCAAACCATGCTAATTTCCGACCGTGACAACAGGGTTGTTATGGTAATGCTGGAATCCCTGTGCCAGAGTTCCGCTAGCCGGCTTCTGTTTCACTGCTGTTGCCATAACAACAGCGGAACTCTCAGACTGAATCCCACAATGCTTAGAGTCCTTGTGCCGGCCTTGTCTACAAGAGGGCACATCCTTATGGGAAAGAGATACTTTCAATCACAAGCACAAAAGTCGTACTTGGTTCTGCAAATAAGAAAGTTTCAAGGACGCTAGGGTATTGAAAGCAAAGAAATTTAGATTTAAAGCATTGGAAACGTTCATAATGGACTCTAAAATAAGGTATGAGAACATTCTTAGGAGGATAACAGCCAATTGTAGGCCTTCGCTTACTAAGTGAAGTACTGATTAGCGCTATCAGCGTCTGTTTGACTTGAGGGAAGTCTGAAGAAAAGGCACCTGGAAATTACTTCAAATACTGATGCAGGGTAAATGTTTGATTTGAGACCAAGCAAACCACTGAAAGAGCTAATCAAGTTTGTTCAGCTAGCAAAGTCAGGGCTATTATTGCGAGAGCGCAGGAATGTTTTACTAATCACCTGCCGGCTGCTCGGTCGGGTTCATTCAGGAGCGCCGGGTTGGGCCGGAGGAAAAGGTAAAAAGGAGGATTCCGTCGCGCCACTTTCACGGCGATTATGTCGCTATTGACATAAGACCTGGGATTTCAAACCAGAGGACGTGTCTGAAGGAGTAACTAACTGAGGATTTGCTGAATGCGTCTTGGGTGTTAGAAAAGCGTGGTAAACCTATTTGCTGCCAGAGCGTCTCAGGTATCAGTCCGTGTGTGTTGAACAAAGCATCTGTGTTCAGCACCTTGGACAGCTCCTCCTGTAAAACCACTTGCTCTGTTGCTTCTTTATCAGATCCGTTAATTAATTCAGCGCTTGTACGACTAATGATTCAAATGTAATTAAAACATGTTTTATCCTCTGCAGGAGGATGTAGCTGAGATCTTATCTGTAATATTATAGTGAGGTTTAAATATGAATCCAACTCCTAGTTCCAGCGCATACTCTACATTACTAACAATACTCAGAGGGACTTATATACTCAATGAAATGCAGCTAAAGTGACACATATTTTTTAGCCCCTCCCCTTCAACAAGCTGCCTTCATTCTGGTACAGTATTGTACATTACATATTAAGCTATGCCCTACTTTTCCTGATTTTCGCATATAAATTTAACATGCATTTCATATTTTTAATACACATGACCTTTAAAATATTTAGGGTTTGTAGGTGTTTTTTTTTTTTTTTCCCAAAAAGTACAGTAAAAACAATGATATTATAAAATATAATTGAATATTTAAAAATATATTTTGTTTTTGTGAAAAGAAAGATGCAATTTCAGCATAATTTATATTATATACATATTCTAAATATATATATATATATATATATATATATAATACTCATTAATTCTTTATTTTTGTTAAAAAAGGTGTTTACATGTATTCAAAGCGTAATTTAAAAAAATGAGAAAAGGAACACGAAGCAGCATGAAGTAGTTCATATTACTCGCAAACTAAATTTCTTAATAAATCTTAATATAATTGCTTACTATGAGGGAAAATAATAGATTATATAATATATTTATTGCCCACTTAATTCAGTGCATCTTTGCTGAATAAAAGTAGAATTGTCTTTAAAAACAAATCTTATTCAGCCCAAGTATTTGAACAGTAGTGTATATGTATAGAATATGTAATTATGTATAACAGCTATTCTAACTACGTAAAGGAAAATAAAAGCAGAAAATAATGAGAATACAGTAACAACAGGCAAAAGCATTAATCATCTCCACAGAAAGCCATTAGACCCAGGCAAGCTGCACTAAGGCCACCGGCTGACCATAAGACTTCATTAAGAATGAAGCTTTTAAACGGCCGATCGAAGACAAAATAAGAGTAACGATCAGGAGCTGACAGCTTTTATATAACTGACAAGCCCACAATATGAAGCGTGTGAGTTTGTATGGGGCTCAGGATGACAGGACTTGCGTGCCAATCCTACTCCCCCAGCAAGCCTCCCTACACAAATGTTCACGTCTGCTTGCATTGCAACAGTGACATTTGTGACTGAACATGAACAAGCCCCCTCTGGTTAAGGATGGCTGTAAACAGTTTGGTGGAGGTATCGACTGCTGACATCTCCTGTGTTTGGTGGCTTGTTATTCCCTTCTCTGTCTCCCTGTGTTCTGCCCTCGCTGATACTCAGCACAATCACACATTCTGGAGACGCGTGAAGGGGGAAAAGGCTCCAGACGTTTCACAAGAGATGCATGCTACGTGCCAAAATAACAATTAGAGCAGCAAAACCTGTCTATACGCCACACTGAGACAAGGGCTCTTCCAAGTTAAATCAGTGATTTGTGTATTATCCTGAACAAAACTCTAATTTAGCAGGCGGGTTTTACTAATAAACTCTCACAGGAGTCCGATTTGAGGTATCAGATAGCAAACGTTGCTAATAACTAGCTGCAGCATGAAATGTGACAGGCTTCCAAACAAACCAGTCTTTCACCTTATCGTTTTTGACTAGAACTAACTCGATCAACATAAACATAAAAGCAAATAAAAGTCTATATCCTGCCAAATTAATTGTAAGAATTAGCATGTTGCTATGCTAGCCACCTAACAGCTGATATTTGAGATATTCTGCTTATAATGTAAGTGTGTAGTTTTATCGACCATTTTATAATCTGCTATAAATCTGGACACGCAACAACCCACAGATTTGATATTAGCCCCAACGAAGAGATTTGTTTTGCTATTGCATAAGTTAGCGTGTTTTAGCATGTTCCTGTGCTAGCCACTTATCACCTGCTAAAATGTAGTAACATTTAATGTAAGCTATTAACTATTTTATAATCCGCTAGACCAAAACTCTCAATCTTGACACTTAGAAAAGTAACGCACACCTCAGCATGCCACATCATTTGAGGTATTAGCCTTAGCACACATTGCTAGCAACTACTGTCGCAAATATTACGGTTTTTCAAACAAACAAACTTGACGCCTTCTACTTTTGAAATGGCAAGTCATTTATATCTGATTTATTAGAAATGACACTAAAAATATCCCACTAAATTTCATTTGAAGCTATTTTGTGTTTCTAGTTTAACCCTGAATGTGTTTTAGCATGTTGCTATGCATCTGTTTGCCACCTGTTAACCCCTAAGAATTACGTGGAAACCTGTCTGATTGTGACAGACTCCCAAATAAACAAACCTTCTGTCTTAAAGATCACGGTAGGAATACCAAAAATAGCGTATATCCTCCAATAACGGCACGGAGATTCCTTTCAGTTTACATAATCATTAGTCATTTGCACGATTAGCTCAAACAAAACCAAAAACTGGTATGAAAATTGTACTAATGATGTCATTTGGAGCTTCGTTTGGCTATTTTAGAAGCTAGCGTGTTTTAACTAGCCCTGTTAACCCCCCCAAATATCAATATTGACTTTTTCATTGTATCATCTGCTAGGTTATCATGTTAAATCTGAGCACTTAGAAACACTTGAGCACACCACACCGAGCCGCATGATTCGAGGCATCAGCCGTAGCCAGCATCGCTAATAACTAACCTCGGGCTGAAATGTGACAGTCTCGCAAACAAACAAACTTTCCACCGCCTCCTTTAGGAATAAAAGTTCTCACAGTGCCTCCAGAACACCTCCATCAACGTTTCTGAAATCCCAAGCACTCTTTTTCTGTCAGAGGCGAGGGTGATGGCTCATAACAGCACTTAATGATCTACTGAACAACAATGGACACCCTCCTTCTCACCCGTCTCTCTGACAGCCCACAATCACATCCTTCTATAATATCCTAACTGAATATTAAGCTCTTCATTAGGCTAAGATGAATATTCAGTGGCGAATATCCCCGGACTCAGCATGAGACTGGACCTCTATAGCCGTCCATCCAATACAGACTAGATTAGGGCACATAATAGTTTCCCCATCTGCCTGTTAACTCCTTCCTTAACGTCACAAATGACAAAGAAATCTCAGAAGGGGCTGGAAGCGTGCTGTTAGCACTATCACGTCTATCAGCACATGCTAGCGTTTTAAACTTTACCGAACTGCCGATTTTAGATATCTTGAAAGCAGGAATCCTGAAATGGCAGCTGATTTAAAAATCTGGTTTATATAGTCGCTAATAATAAAAAATCCCTTTTAATGGAGAACTCAGTCATTGTGTTTCTCGGTAAAGCAATAAATGAGCTCACAGGATAACCTCATCCACACCACTAGGTGTCAGTGTGAGTTTATAAAAAGGCTTATATACGTTCTAACGCATCTATTTAGAAAATGTTCAACACATTGTAACCAATATATAACACTTTAAATGAGCTTTTATGTTGGTATTCGTTTAAAACGTTAAACGCTAGCGCTGCCATTTCGTTTCTTTACACATTCAGTTTTTCCAAACACGAAACAAGAAGGCTGCAATTCAGATATATTAACATAAATACGTCCCACACCCTATGAAGCATGAGTGCTGCCATTCGCAAATGCCTGAAGGATACAAGATTACGCAACGCCAGACCGAAATGGGATGCAATTGTGCACATTAGTAAATTATACATCACCTGCAGGCATTACGAGGAAATCTGGCTCTTTAATCATAAAATTGGGCTTTCTGGCCCTCTTACAGAAGATTTCCATCTTATTATCTCCATTATTTCAGTAATGTCACCTCTGACTTAAGCAGTGCTGAATAACGTAGCGACTAAAATAAAGCCTTGTTCTCGGAATCAGAATAAGAGGTGGAATTTGTTATATCATCACAGCAAGATACTGATATCACCTGTTTCAGTCGCTATAATGCCAAACACACCATCAAATGTGCGTAGTGAATGGGTGCCAACACAAAATCCACGTCTTGTGAAGTGATAGCTGTGTGTTTAAAGATGAATTCTGTGCATATTTCTCACTGGAGAAAGCAAGTGTATTTTAGCCAGAACTTAATATGATGTTTTGTGCTCTCATTCACTGCAGAGCATCCATTTGTGAGACATTTCTCCAAATCTGATGAAGAAACATTTTTTTTTTTTTTTTTTACTGAGCTACGCCTTTAATATAAAATCTGTTCAAAAACAACAACAACGCTATGATTTGGATTTGAGGAGAAAAATGGCCTTCATTGATGTGCACTGTGTGGTGCATTAGCAGGCTGTGGGGTTAGCATCACATTCAACATGGCCATTGCATCACAAAGACCCATTCACACAGAGCCAGCGTGAATAGCTGTTTTTCAATGGCGTGCCAGGATCTCGGGGGGGTGGGTCTTTTGAAGAACATCCATGAGTTTCCAGCTTCTGCTGCCTCAGAATGTAAAACACCCGTCCTTCTGACAGATCTGCTTTCCTGGATGACAAACAGTTCCTGTTCCTATAAGATTATAATTCTGTAGCTCTTAAAATATAATCGTTAAAACCAAAGCAGATGTGGGATGACAGCTCTGATAAATGGGCCGTGTCTGAGGTTCGATGGCCTCCCTGGGGAGAAATGTAAAGTTTTCTAACTTTGCTGTTGCTTGCAAACAAAACGGTACTGCACTTTCAGTTCTTCATCATTCATATATGCCTGATTTTTTCAGTCAAGGACACTTTGGACAAATTTCACTTTGTGAAAAATAAAACTTTAAACATGATTTGAAGCGTCTTTTGCTATCTTTTAGTTCGATTTAAAATATTGTTTTTATTTTCTTATTTATATTTAATTTAAGATTTTGCAATTTTAGTCAATGTCATTCATCTTTAGCACGTATTTTTAAATTACTTTTTTTTTTATAGATTTTTAACTTTTTTTAATAGCAATAACCTTGTGCGTTAAGGATTTGTTGATATTGTGTGTGATGAATTAAATTAAATTAAATGTTTAACTTTTCACCTTTTAGATTATAAAATTTAACTATATATATATATATATATATATATAATTAACTTAATGCAACATATATATATATATATATATATATATTTTTTTTTTTTTTACCAAATATAAAAAA
>JAUYWG010000060.1:10964758-10975006 GCA_034779775.1 Enteromius afrohamiltoni | reverse complement strand
CCGGGAGTGGGACGGGATTTCTTTCTATGGGAGTGGGACGGGACAGGAGTGAAAATCCACTCCCGTGTCATCCTCTACTCTGGACAGCTATATCTGCACTGCTTTGCTCACCTGTGGCTAACACCTCTTCGCTTATCATACCCCGCGGTAACTATTTCAAGGTGCTTGTGAAAAATGTTCCACTGGTCTTGGTTGTGTTACAAACAGTGAACCACAAAGTCTCACCTTTGCAACAGAGTGTTAACTCATGTTGAGCAGTAACTTCTTATAGCTAGTGTAACTCAACAATTAAGAGCTAGCTGCTTAGTTATATTTCATGTTTGAAGCTTGGAATATAATTAATCAGATATAAATATATAGATTTGGTCAGAAAAACAAAGGATGTTGCAGCATTACTCAGCATTACCACGTCCCCTCATCCTGATGTAAATAGGATTAATATTATTAAGAAATGTAAAAAAAATAAATAAATAAATAAAAAAACACTTTCGTGCAAACTTGCAAAAATGTTATTTCTTTTGATAATCATGTTATGTGTATTATTATATAATTAGCTCCAAGCTACACATGGCAGTTAATGAGGTTAGCGTTCCACTTTTACCTAAAAGCAAAACTATATATTAGTTATGTCAAAATATTTTTTGGGGAGTAAGTTTTGAAAATCATAGCAGTGTAACTAATACTGCTGCCAGAACTTAATATTATTACTTTTGAAAGGAGTAACTAGTAACTAGCCTGGCCAATGATTTTCATTTTATTAACTAACACTGAAATCATTAAGGTTGTTCTATCATTTAAATCGTTTTAAAACTCTCTTTAACCATCATTCTTTCGCTCATGAATTAAAATAAATCGTAGTGCAGGATAAAATTTTACAAAGGCCGTAAAAAGAAGCTTATATAACCAATCACAGCCACAGAAAGGCGCAAAACGGTGTTACTTTTCTCATCGCTGGTAAGAGTGGACCAATCATATTCTTTGTTTTGGAAAATAATAAGACTCGTCGCCTCAAGACTGGTTTTCACTTGTGTGTCACTTACAGCCCTTACACCTTATAGATGCACAATACTGCATATATTTGGTGAGGAAATGTGCCCCACAAGACAAAAAACAAGCACTAAAGTTTGATAAATCGAGTATTGGGTTTTCTGGGTCGTCGAGCGCCCTCTGGAGGAACACTTCAGGAAACATTTCCCGCCCAACGAATGGTGGGGGACGGCCGAAAAGCATTTTGGGTAACTGAAAGATGGCGGACGACGCCGAGCAGGTATTGATGTCTACAGTTTTTGATGACTGCGAAGCGGTTGTGTACGTGTGTGTCGAAGCGGAGTGTTTATATGACGGTGTATAATGTGATCTCCAGCAGCAGACCACGAACACAGTAGAGGAGCCTCTGGATCTGATCCGGCTGAGTCTGGATGAGAGGATCTATGTGAAGATGAGGAACGACAGAGAGCTGCGCGGCAGGCTGCACGTGAGAGACTAACCTCCACCCCTCCATCCCTCCATCCATCCCTCCACCCAGCTCTCCGTCTGCTCGCGGACCCAGAAAACCCGACCTGACCCGGAAACACGCGGCAGAGCCTATGCAGCTAGTTTACATTCATTCCACAGCAGCTAGTTAAATATAACTCAGGAAGTGCTCGTAAAACCGTATAACACGCAATCTTCAAATCAGTGCGTGCTAGAAGGAAAGAAAGAGTAGGGTTAATGTATAAATATATATGTATATGATGTGAATAGTGCTGAAAGCAGCCCTAGCTATGCTTTCAGAGTCATCACAGAATACAACAGTGGGGTCAATCGCATGAATTAAAGGGATTTTATTAGTTCTTTATATCTTGTTAAATATCATTAATATTATTATCGGGTAACTATTATTAACCACTAATATTACTGCAGGTTTAGCAAACTAAATCATATATTTCAGTGTGTGTGTGTGTGTGTGTGTGTGTGTCAGTTGTTGTTAGTCCACATCTCTGTCATGAACCCGTGTGTGATGTAGACTCAGACTCAGACGTTATAATCCGTGTCTCTGTTGAATACACCTGGATGTAAAACAGCATCAGTCATGTTAAAGATATTCTGTACTGCTAAATTATAATCAGAAAGAGCTTTATGAGATTCATCCATGGGGCGTATACAGGCATGACGATCCCTCACCTTTCACCTGTTGACCCACGAGAATCAGCGTGTAGATCCCATGAGAAATCAGTTTTGAGGCGGTGGGGGGGGGTCTTGGATGGTATTTATTGATTAACTTTGAAATGGTGGAAGCTGAGCGTCCCGTGTTCGTAGACCTCCGCTGCATATAAATGTACTCTTGGGGTGTAGTGTAAATGTTCTCAGACAGATGTGTTTATATGCTCACTCTGACCTGGACATCAGGTTACAATCACACACATCTGCAGCCGTGTCAGTGATGAGGACACTAATGCTGGGTCACACGAACAGTGTGGAGGTTATATCAGCTCAGAGGTCCTCTCAGGATCAAAGCGTCAGTCTCGATACACACACTGAGCGCTTCATTCATTCAGATTCATTTAGAAACGCTCATCCTAAGTGATGTAGAGTGTATCGTTGTGAGGAATGAAAGGTTGGGGTTTCTCAGCATGGAGAGCTGTTGAAAGGGTGGTCCCATGCTTGCTCACTCTTCTAACGAGAGCTCGGATGGTTTCCTTCACTGAAGCGCATGTTATCTTGTGTCTTTGCTCCTCAGGCGTATGACCAGCACCTGAACATGATCCTGGGAGATGTCGAAGAGACGGTGACGACTGTGGAGATCGACGAGGAGACGTATGAGGAGATCTATAAGGTGTTTTCCTTCTTCTTCCTGGTCACAGTTTAGTGTCAGGGAGGAATCTGAAGATTGAGGTGCAGCAGGTTATTAATGAGTTAATGATAGCTGATGAGAACGAAGGGTACTCTGTTATAGTGTTGTGACTTGATCTCACAGTCAGCAGTAAGTGTGTGTGTGTGTGTGTGTGTGTTTCAGTCGACGAAGAGGAACATCCCCATGCTGTTTGTCCGAGGGGACGGCGTGGTGTTGGTGGCTCCTCCGCTGAGGGTGGGCTAGCTTCCTTCAGATCAACACACACTTGCACTCGGACTCTCAAGTGGACAGCGTTTTTGTTTCTGGAACCACGGAGCTGTAAATCTGTTTATTTTGTGAATGACCTTTGGTTTTGCGTTTTGGAAACGCATCGAGGCTCTTGATTTGTTTTTGACTGTCATTAAAATTCCTCAAGTTCAATCGTTCTCAGAAACGGCTGATGGTTTTTCTTGGACAAGCTTTGATTTGTCACGAACACTTTCCTTTCATACAGAACATCTATCGCTAGCTCTTCAAGACAACCTGATGGAGTTTGTGATGGGATATTATAGGTACCACAGTTTGATTGGAAAATGTTCTTAAACTCTCATCTCACCGATTTAATCCAAAATACGTCCTGCTGAACACAATGTGTGCTGCGTGGACGGAAAAATATTGTTATTAATCATTTTTCAATTCTTAAAAAAAAAAAATCTGATCATTCTAACACATCCTTGCTGATTAAAGTAATAATCCTAACATTCTGAGTGTAGTGTATCGTGCACAAAATATGACGCAGCACAACTGTTATAATAATGATAAATGCTACTGCAAATATTAGACATGATTAGCGGGTATTAGTATATTAGACTGATTTCTGAAGGGTCATGTGACACTGTCCGGTCACAGAGACAGATGACACGAAACTACATCACAGTTATTTCTTCATAATGCTCTCCTGGGGTGCTTTATATAGTACGAGACGATATATATATATTTTTAGCATGTTGTATAATAACTACGACCTCACATTTACACACCGCCTCCCAAACATCAGTCTGTCTTTAAGATCGATCAGGTTTGGTTTTCTGTCTTTTCACAGAAGTAACTTGCATGTTGATAGGAAAGATGACACAATTCAGACTGCAGTGGCGCTCAGCCGGGAAGCTTAATCTTAAATAAATACACATTTAAAACGGTGAACCATTCCGATTTCAAGCTAAATGGTGTATTTTTTTCAACAGTGTGACGTCAGTGCAAAATATTTCCAATTCTGAATAAAACTTCTTTGTTTCTCAAAAAAGAAAAAACTAACGCTACGGTTAACTGTAGTAAAACTAGTTTACGGTACTAAGTATACTGGAGGATGTATGTTAATTCTACTGTATGCTATAGTATGAAAGTCTTGGAAATACATATAGTTTACAGTATAAAACACGTCAGTATGGTTCAAAAGCACCAGTGTTTGCTATAAATGACTGCAGTGTGTTTTGACATGGAAAGAATGTCAGCCTGGTCAGTGTTTGTGATGATCTCCTGAAGCCAGCAGAGGGCAGTATATGAAGGGAGTATATTTGAAGAGCATCACTGAGGTGTGGAGCTATAGAGAGGCTGGTCATTCCTCCAGTGTGAACGTTTATCAACTCTCATGCCATGTTGTGTAAATTCATTTTAATGAACCGTTTTATTCTGCTCAGTTTATTCTCAAATTCATTCTTCACTTTCATGGTGTATTTATTAGTATGATTATTATTATAAATGTATGTTTGCATGGCACTTTATCATTAAATAAAGTAAAACTCCTTCAGGTTGAGGTAACCGTCAAGTAAAGATTCATTTCATTTAGTTAGTTATTGTAAAGATGTGCCATAGCTCCGCAGGGACCAGCAGATAGAGCACTACCATCCTTCGCTGCGGGAGGCGCTGTCCTCCGTTCGGCTGGAAGTGATTCGTCTCGTTCTCCACAATTAACATCAAATTCACATTTAGTTACCATTTCAGCGCTCTCTTGGGTCAAAACTCCAAAAACAGAGCAGCTGTTTGGAGAAGAACACCAAAATAACACTTTCCCATGACATGGGTCTTTCCCGCTAGCGTCGTTCCCAGTGACGCGCAGCTCTCAATGAAGATGGCCTAACTTTCCCACAGCCTGAAATAGCCTCTCAGAGGTGGTTGATAACCAAATATAGCTAGTTTTGGGACCGGACCAAAGGGAACACAGATCTGAACAGCTGACAAATGAAACAAAATCTGGCCGCGACTCAGAATAGTGTCATTGTTATATCAGTCTGGTGGCCAAGTGCAAAAAAAAAGAAATATTGTAGATAAGGAAAGGAGAAATCCTTCAAGAATGACATGTTGTATATTACCCATAAAACATTATTTGACATGCTAATGGACAGGTTTATTTCAGCTCTTCTGTGGAGGAACTGCTCCACCAAATACTGGATGAAATATTGTGTTCAGATATTTGGATCAAAATATAACCGTGGCCAAATATTCAGATGGTTCACATATTGATTTCTAACTTCTACCAAATGTGTCTTAAATTTATTTGCTGGAATATGCACTGGATAATTCTTTGAGGATATATTTTTAAAAGGGTATTTTGTGGTGCATTTATGCTCTTAATCTTTCTTTGGCCACATCCCTGCTGACGAAGAAAAGAGCAGGTATGCTTTGAAGCCTGGATGCTGGTCCTCTGCTGGTTTAATCTGGTCCTCTGCTGGTTTAAGATGGTTTAATCTGGTCCTCTGCTGGTTTAAGATGGTTTAAGATGGTCCTTTGCTGGTTTATGCTGGTTTATGCTGGTCTGTTGCTAACAATGGACCAGCTTAATCCAGCAAAGGACCAGTTTAATCAAGCAAATGACAAGCTTAAACCAGCATCTCTGCAACAAAATGTACTGTACCTAACCAGCAAAAGCTGTTTTTTGTGTGTGTGTGTGTGTGTGTGTGTGCAAGTAAATGCAGATTTCTGTGACAAAGGAAGACTGACAGCTCACATTGCTCTTTATTAGTGTTCTCATATTGCAAACATGTTTTTAGGCTTTGTGCTGATTACATAAAGACTGGAGCAGTCCCCTGCTCGTTCAGTTAGCTCAACCTGAAACAATTCAACAAGAAAGGCCTCCAGGTGAATGCTCATAGATGACAAAATTCATTACATATATAAGCCATAAAGACTGTGTGCATGTACATTGTGTAAAGGAATGTTACTGCTGCAGAAGATCAGTCGAATACATTTGTTGAATATGTAGATTACCACAAACAACACTTTAGTGGAAATGTCTGTAATAATGTTTGGTTGAGCATATGCCAAGAATGATAACGCAATTAAACGTATAAAACGTTTTAGAAAATAATAATACTATATATAGTTGATTCATGTATAAGTTAGCTGAAAATCTACTTACCCTTAGGCCATACATCGATAGCAGAGTTTGCTTCTTCAGAGTTTGATGAATTACATTATTTGCAGTGAATGGGTGCCGTCAGAATGAGTCCACATTAAGTTATCCACACTGCTCCGGTCTGTTAACATCCTGTGAAGTGATAAACTGAGTGTTTGGAAAAAAGAAAAAATACATTTTTGAGTTTTTTAATTAGTCCTCCATCCACGATATGGTTTTTCTCGTCTGAATCAGGTGCGAAATATGCACGGATCAAACACTGATTAGAACAGCTCTAAACTAATGCGTTGGTGGATTTTGATGTGAGAGGAGATGATCTTTTACTTGTGGATTATTGTGATGCTGTGAAGGTGAATGAGATTGATTATGGAAGGATAAAGCTTATCTTTTTATAAAAGCTATTTGGATTTATTTGTTATGATAATATTATTTAAACCGTGAAGTGGTTTAAATCATGCCAATGAAGTTGTAAAACTGAAAAAAGAAAAGAAAAGAAATAAATAAAGATTTTTTATAGCATTTTTAGCACTTTGTTTAAAAAAATTAAAAATGAATAACATGTTACCTCACTGCCTAGAAATTGTAATTGAATCAGCTAAAAAGTATTTTTATTTACTTAATGTTAAATGAAACTGAACCCAATTCACATAAGTGCCTCACTGTATCTAATGAAAGAAGACAAGGAAATCAAAGGAACATTAATAAACAGATTAGTGTTGCTGATTGATTTGAACTAGAAACTGGTTTTGTCTGTGCCTGAGAACTGAGGCTCTCGGGATGGTTTTATGTTATGTGAACTAATGTGAAAAGCATGTCTCTGGCTGTTGAAGACGGCTCCGGGCCGTGAGGGACGTGACATCACAGACTCTAATCTTAGACTGGCTGGAGTGTCCAGCAATCCTCCTGAGCTGCAAATAGCAGCGCTAAACATAGACACATGGACTGTAAGATGTTAAACTAATGTGCAAAGAAAGATGTTGGCAGGTCCATTTGTTCTGAGGGTTAGGTGTGTCCGATGATTTCTCGTCTCTGCATGAACAGAGGGAAGTCAATTATTAAAGGGACACTGGTGGATCATTCATCAGTATTCTCACCTGCCCGTGGGCTGTTATAGATTTCTCTAAGTGAATCAGAACTTAGTCACAGCATTCGTTTTTAACACTGTTTTTTGTAAAAAAAAAAGCTCTTGTTGGTCCTTTCCTGACTTGCAAAAGCTGTGATTGCTGTTACAGAGGAGTTATTGTGTTACTGATCTGTCAGAATGAGTTGAATATAAATATATTCATAAAATGTCAGCGTGGAATCATTAAAAGCGTCCAGCATGTGTCTGTGTCGAATGAAGAACTGGAGTCAACAAATGATTTTCTCATAAAGTGGGAGATTTACATCTCTGCTGTATCAAGCAACAGTAGCTTCTGTGGTCTGCTTGTTGTTTACTCCCCTCCAAAAAAATGCAATAAAAACGAATTCAAATGGATTCCTCGACATATAATCATTTTGAGTTTCCTTGATTTTATTTCTTCTTAAATTACAGACATAAAATCAAAATTGTGCTGTTATTGAAAATAGTTGTGGGGCTAGCTGATCCACTATGGCATGCTGTTGCTTCTCTGTATATTTTCAAACTTTGATTTAATTGTCTGTGAACAGACAGGCCTAGAAATCAGATTTATCACCCTGGCCAGTATTCAGACAAGATTCTGACAAAAAGCAGCTTTTAGTCGAGTGAGACGAGGAGCTGTTACAAACCAGAAACTGCTGCTGCATGGAGATGAATGTTTCTCATTCTTCACTCACAAAAACACTTCAGAAATATATGACATGTGATTTAACCTCCTCTCAGCAGGCTTGTTATTGTTAACTAACAACAACAACAGCAAAAACATTTATGTTATTTGAAATAAAATATGCATTAACAGAAAAGCTATTTTTGTTACACTTTGTAATAAGGTTTATAATAACATTAGTAAACATGAACTAAGAATAAACAATACTCCGACAGCATTTATTCATCTTACTCCATGTTAATTACTAGCTCATGGCAAAAGTACAGATTAAAATGTAAATAAAACTCTTAATATAACACCCTTGCATCATGATTGTGGTAAAAAAAAGGAAAATAAATCATGAACAAAATCTATAAAAACTTTAAAAAGCACACAAACATTAAAATGTAAAGACATTATGTTCCTATCAATTAAAGATAAATACTAGTATATTTATAAATACCATAATAGTGCATTACTAAATAATTAAATATATAAATATAAATAGAGCAGCACAAGAATATCTGGCAACCAGAAAACCTTAGCATCATGGGAATTATTTTTTGACATTTTATTTGTTCCAGTGTTTGACGATAAATAAATACACACTATACGTTCATGCATAGGTCTACACATGCATGAAAAATGTGAATTGTTTCTATAATTGTTTAATCCCACTCATCCCAGTTTTCTGTGCTCAGACGTTCACCAGCAGCATTTTTGTTGACCCTCAAACGGGCATATTTGAGCTAATACCCGAAAGGAATTTACAATTTGAAAACAGCTCCTTTCCACAACTTTATTACAGCCGACTGCCAGAAGGGTCTGGAGAGACTGCGGACGACTGCCAGGGACTCCTTATTTGATGACTTTCCTAGACATGCTACGGAGAGTTTTGGGTTCAACAGTGTCATTTGGAGGCCACGCTCGGAGTAAACAGAGCAATTTACATTGCTCAGAGAATATTACGGTAAATTTTTCTTTCCAGCGACTTTGAAGTGTCCTGCCCGCATTTAAACCCACCACAATTAAAACAGAAGCCTCGTTTGCTTAGTTATTTTCCACTGGATTTTGTTTTGAGGAGATTCCGAGCGTGAATAATGGTCCTATTACTGGTTTATGCTGGTTTAAACTGGTCCTTTGATGGTTTATGCTAATCATGTGCTGGCAAAAGACCAGCATAAACCAGCTTAAACTAACTTGTGCTAATCCTTTTACTGGTTAATGCTGGTCCTTTGCTGGTTTATGCTGGTTTAAACTGGTCCTTTGCTGGTTTAAGCTGGTTCTTTGCTGGTTTATGCTGGTCGTTTTGCTGGTTTATGCTGTTCATGTGCTGACAAAGGACCACCATAAACCAGCTAAAACCATCCCAGTTTCAAAACATGCCTAACCAGCATATTTTGTGTTTTGTGTTATTTTTTTTAAACAGGGATACTTTTACATCATGCCAATCTGTCAGGGCAGTTTATAAAACGATTGTCTGTTTAGCGACGACACAATGAATGAAATAGGCCATGTCTGATACAGGCACCTGTGAATTCTCGCCTGACTCAATGGACAGCTGCGCTCTCCTTTAAAAGTCACGCTGATGGATTGCAGAAGCCCATGCTCGCAGCCAAGGGAAAAATACACGGCCCTGGTGACCTTGAACTGCCCCGTGCGTCAGAGATGGTGTTCAGAACACCATACGAATGCATCTACATTACGTTTAGAGTCGTAGCAGTGTGTGGTCTATATCGAGAGCAGCGCTGGACTCATTCACTGAATGTATTCCTGGTGGCTTTGTCTCAATCATTAGAATGTGAATGGCAGTGGACAGAACCTTTCGTGTTGGGTTAATCTAGCGAGGGCATTGTTCATTTATTATTAATTGTTCCCTGTAGGATGTTTTTGCATCTGGCAGTGGACCCATATTGTATCTGGGAACAATGGGTAAACACTGAACAGTATTACTGGTGTACACACTGTTGCACCTGTACATAACAAACCATTTCCAGTGAGCTTTTGTTGTTTCAAGTGTATTGTGCTGAAGCGTTGGACTTCTGATCTGAATTACCCACTCTGCGTTGTTTATCCATGCTTGTTTGCTTAACTCATTCGCCTTCTTGAGTTTTAGATTTCTGTTTCAAATAAATGCCATTCTTTTATACTCTCTTTTCATGAAGGAGCACTAAAATAATTTATTAAGTCAAGTCAAGTCACTTTTATTTCTACAGCTCTTT
This sequence comes from Enteromius afrohamiltoni, assembly GCA_034779775.1. Classification (NCBI taxonomy): domain Eukaryota; kingdom Metazoa; phylum Chordata; class Actinopteri; order Cypriniformes; family Cyprinidae; genus Enteromius; species Enteromius afrohamiltoni. The sequence goes on along the minus strand of JAUYWG010000060.1, from coordinate 10,964,794 downwards.
TAACAATACAGATTGTAGCAAAGCACTGAACATTAT
>JAUYWG010000060.1:10944509-10964658 GCA_034779775.1 Enteromius afrohamiltoni | reverse complement strand
GAGACGGTCTCTGTAGTAAGACGACGACAATCACTGGAAATCAGGTGTCCCCAACTAAGCAAGCCAGAGGCGACAGCTTTAACTCTTGCTTTAACTTGCTTTAACTCTTATTATAGAGTTAAAGCATCACAATTGTTTTGAACATTGATAATAATGACAGATGTTTTTAAAAACCTCATTGAGGTTTGACCTCATTGTTTCACAGAAAAGATGGTTCTGTTAAAAACCTTTGATTAAATGGTTCTTTCTGGAGCCAAAAATGATTCTTATATGGCATCGCTGTAAAGAAAATTTAAATCACCTTTATTTTTGAGAGTGTAATTAAGGAAAGAAATGTTGATGAATTAAATTTTAAAATAAGCTCACCAGTCTTTTCCTTCCGTCCAGTGCTGTCGACAAAGTTTGTGTCTGCCGCCATCTGCATAGCCAATCATGTGTGAGGGGCATCCATTCGAGCCAATTAGCTTTTAGTATCACGTCACCAAACGTGTTTGCTAAGACAACCGGCAAACTTAAAAACAAAAGTGGATGGTCTAACATCATCTACTTTTCATCATCTAGCATCTAATGAACTAGAAGTCTCTTATATTCAAAGAAAATGGCTTACTTCCACATTGGAAAATAAGGTGGATAAAAGCCCTCAGGGGCAACCACCACTAAGGAAAAACAATCTGAGTATGTTAGCAACCGCAGAGAAATGCATGGCTATTTGGCTTGTTTAAGTAGTGCATGGGTAAGCGCCATTCATCTAGTTCAGCTTTGTTATTACACATTGTAATTCCAACTCTTGTAAAACAATATACAGCTTTGGATAGCCACCATTTGTCCTTGTATGGAGGTGAAGAAATGCCAAAACTCAAACATTCCAGTCGCTCCTGCTTATCAACAACAACTCTATTAAACCAACAGCTCAATTGCTCATGCAACAATAAAGCCATCAGCTCACAAAACCTGTGCATTAGAAACTAGTAAAAGTGTTATTAGGTTTTTATTCATGTCATGCATCCTGAAGTACCGCTCAGTATTCATTTGTTCCCAAGGTGAACCTCATACTTTGGATATTTTTGTCTTCTTGTTATGCTCATTAACAGCTTGGTTATTTTGCTTATAAAATAAAACTTTTATATACTTAAAGGCGTCCAGGCAATATTTACAAGCGCCTTTAAAAAATAACTATGAACTTTAAGTAGTTTTCACTGATGCTTGTGTTGAAAAGGTATTTATAGCAAGAGTCGGGCACACTCCATCTTGATGTGCCCCTGAGCACCCTAATAAAACCTTTAGTCTATCTCATTGGATTAGCTTTAGCATGCTACCTTGCTGTCTGCATAGGCATCTTCCTTCTGAGCATACTTGCTGTCTAGGCTTACTCAGTTTTGGAACAGAGCTCTGTTGTGCAGTATTTATCTGTCAAAGCCCATCTTACTGTAACTCTACAGGTAGTACCCAGCCCCCAACCCAGCTTGTATGCAGACTGATTATCATTCAAGTTGACACATATGTTTTCTCACAGAGAGGATTAGCATTATGGGATCTGCCTGGAGAAAGTGGGTCAAATGACTTCTGCAAATTAGCCAGGAACAAATGACAATGCGATTATTTATCCCTAGCATACCTCACCAAACAGCAGTTAGATAACAGCCGCTCAATGACAGAAAGAAATCCTAGATGTAAGGCCAGAGAGTTAAGATGTACCAAGGTCGGTTTATGTAAGCGTCACTGTAAACAGTGGATAATGATATTAATAAGGGAGAGGAAGAGAGTGTGGGGGCTGTTATTTACATTGACACTAGCCAATCAACTGGACTGTAATATATAACTTAAATCTGCATTTTGAGTTTATCGTTTTATTTACATAATATTATTATTAAAACTAAGGATACTGACTGAACCTGAGCAGGTGTTCCTACAATTATAGGCACTTTTTTTGCTAATATCTCATCTCATGTATTTAACTGGTCTGCCAACAACAAGCAATGGTTTATACATGAATCATGGGAGAATTTTGTCCCCACCCCACCCTTATTTTTTACAATGTTTTTTCAGTGTTTATATAATATAACACTATCTTAACAATCTATTTTCATTATTTGATTGTGTGAGGTTATGTATACTACAAAGGGCCAAGTACTGAACCCTGAGGTACCCCGTTGGTTAGCTCCGTCAAATATAGTAAAACTGATGTGGAGTCTGGTGGCCTTCGCTGTTGTTTATAAAGTCCATGTGACAGTAAATTGTACCATTTATCTTTTCAGACTTTTCATTTTTAAGTATACTTATAAATGCTTTAACAGCGGAAAATGAAAATTTGTTTTTAAGTAGTGGATTCTAGCAATACCTCACTCTCCTCCTGTTTTTCTGGTAATAGTGCCTGAGCTGAGCCCTTTACAGTAACCATAAACACAATAACAGGCCCTGGTCACAGTTCGTCATTAAAGTCAAACCACAGACCAGCACCAACAAACGTGCAACCCGTCTGGTGCTGTGAATGGTTTTACCCAGATTTTGGGACGGCACAATGCTCTAAACACAAAAATGCAATGAGGTTGCTATAATAATGCCACTACTATCTACAGACCATGTGGAGCCCATCTCGTGGAAGGTCTGCGTGCTCTGCAAGTGTCATTTCCCGTACTTGCTAAGAAGTTCATGCCACTGCCCACACTAGCTTAAAAGATGCCTGCGTGTGTTTGCATGCCACACATGTTTTTCCTCATGCATACCAGTGGCAGTTCTGAACCCATTAGGAGTTCTCTTCCGCTGCTTGTTGACAGGCATTGAAATGACTTCCTTTCCCTTTAAGTGAGCCTTGTCTTAGAATTACTCTGTGAACTGCATTTGCTTTCTAAAGGCCCTAATTCAACACAATGAAGCCTGTTGTCTTCTACCTATTGGTGGTCAGAGCAACTATATTGTTAGCTCTTTTCCTAAGCTCCAATTTATTGGTTTTGGGTTGGGGCCAGATGGGTTTCTAAAGGAGGGAAATTTGGGTGGCTCACTTTGCATCCTTAGAAACATGTTTTAGTTATTGTGAGAAATGCCACTGGGAGCATGTTGCTACAGTCAAAAGATCAAAAAACAAAACACTTTAAATTTTGTTTATGTGAAGTCTAAACGTACCCGAGGAAGATTTTCTACATTTTTTCGTGGTGAAATATGAGTGAATGATCTTACTACAACATGTTTCATATAAAAAAAGAAATAATGAAAATAGTAATAAATAAGACATTTGTGCATTATATAGAAAATGTACCAAAAGCAGGAAAATTTTGTTTAGTTTCAACATTTTCTAATAAATTGTTAAAGTCAAAATTTGTATCTTTTAACATATTGTGGACTATAATTTCATTTTATCATAAAAACTAAAACTATGTCATTCTGTCACAATGCGTGCCGAATGGAGAACACAGGAGTCACAGAGTGTGCAAAATGAGAGTCTTTTATTGATCCAACTCAGCCCTGTAGGCTGGAAGGGGGAACAGAGTCACGGACAGCCTCCAGGGTGTATCGGGTGTCTCTGGGGGCCATTGCGGATCAGGAGTCGCAGGGGTTCATGGAGGAGAGCGCTCTTGCAGCGCCAGCTCTGGAGGGCACTCTCCTGGCTGTGACTCGGGAACAGGACTCGGGAACGGCTCTCCTGGCTGGCCGCGGGGAACCGGATGCGCTTAAGGGGAGCTGACAATGGACACCCCTCAGAAGAAGCGCACTCTGAAGGACATTCCCGTCTCGTGGCGTGGGCATTGGGTCTGTTGGCTGTTTGGGGGACGATGTCCATGCTTTAACTCGGGCCCGAACTTCTCCCAGACACCAGTAGACAACCTCCCTCCAGCACAGCTGAATCCCTTCTGAATGCTTCTGAATCCCGAGCCAGAATCATTGCACTTCACCCACTTCACAAACATGTACCTTTTGAAAAGGTGTCACCCCAGTGACAGCTTTTGTCTCTTTATTTCTGAGAGTGTATGTGGCAACCTCCATCGCTATTAATGGTCAGTCCTTATGTCACAGTGCGTGCCGTATGAAGAAATAAGGAGTCGCAGAGTGTGCAAACAAGAGTCTTTTAATGATCGAACTCAGGAACAAATGAAGCGCATTTGACACAATGACACAATGACACAACGCATGTCTATATGTCTTCCAGTCTGACACAACGCAGACTGGAAGACATATAGACACTTTGGGGCCAACAAGGGTGACTCAGAAACACAGGGTAATATACACACGGACATAATGGGAGAACTGAAAACACCTGGGCAACACAGCTGGGAGCAAATTAACAATGAACTAATCGGGGAGAGGAACAACCAAATATAGGCATGCACATGGGTCAAAGGAACACAACACTAACATACTGAACAACACTGACACGTTCCTACTTTATTGGGAATGATGTATTATTTAATAGGGCTCAGCACCGAACCTTGATGCACCCCAGTGGTTAGCTGGTGTGACATAGCACATAATCTTGTAATATAAAATATAAAAATATATACTTTTTTTTATATGTATGTATATATATATATATATATATATATATATTAATGATATGGTAATGAAAGTTACTGGGGCATACTTAAATCAATTCAATTACTCACTTTTAATTGTTTACACCAAACCTTTTCTGCCAGTGGCCTGTATGATGTCCTTGACCAAAAACAAAACAACAAAGAAACTGATTTAACTTAACTGAGTGACTCATATTAAATGTAATGCACCTGACTGTGAGCAATAACAGAATGGGCGTCCTTTAATAAGGTCAGTTATGCTCTGCTTAAAATATGTTCTTGTTCAACATCTTATTCAACACCCAATTTTTGCTCATGTTTTACATATTTAACTTCAAAACTCAGAATTACAAATTGTATTGATTAAAATACACATTACACTATTAAAACACATACAGGAGGTATCGCAAAATGCATTAGCAAAACAGGAACAACAGGTTAGACAAACAAGCTTTATTATTGTTTCCTTTTAAACAGCAGGAGACAATTAAATGTACAGGGTTACTGGATCACCAAAAAAAAAAAAAACAAAATAATGAATGTTTCAAAGAAACTTTTGCATAGTTGTTTACCCAATACAGTTCAGACGTATTGACTGTTATGCAGAATATAGCTTTATAATTTTCATGTATTAGAATTTATTATAAGCCCAGAGACCCTAAATGTAGTAATTTGTCCTGTAAATGGTAGTTCTAGTGACGCTGGTGTGAAAACCCTGTTATTTCCCTTCATCTAACAGAGACTGTGCAAACTCACTCCTAGAGACTGTTTGCCAGCTTGTGAGTTAATATTTGAATAAATCTGTCACCTACCAGTGAGCTTCTCTCGAGAATCTGGGATTTATACCAGTATCCTCAAAACAACTCTCTCCAAGCCAAATAAAAGGCATTTGACTGCGTGTCAGCTGATGCATGCATTTGTTTACAGGCGGTACAGTTTGCTTTGTGCATATAGAAAACAGCAAGCCGCGGACGTTTAGTGTGGTTCAGAGTTCTCCTGATTTACCATGTTAACTGCGGTGCTACGTTGTTTTGAACGGGGGCTTTGCATGTTAAGTGAATTTGGTCTGTGGTTTGAAGGCAGCGTTTGGGGACTTTCCCAGTTGTCTCCTTCTGCTTCGAGTCACAGTCAAGTGTTGCATGATGTTTGCTCTATGTGAAGGGCCAGTTCTTTTGAAACCTGAAAATCCTAAACGGTTGCTATTACGGTTAATCATTTCTGGAGCAATGAATTTCGTTTTAAATTAAGTGAAAATAGCAAAAATTATCTTATTGTAAATAGTGGCAAATATCTGCACCTCTGGGCACAACGTGTTTTAGCACTTGTGCCACTGGCACTGTTCTTTGACAGCAGTCTTTTCTAATGCTGTTAATCCCAACCATACTTGTGGGGTGGACTAATTTTAAATAGCCTCTACCAACATTTATTTATCGGGGGGAAGATAACTTTTATGTTCTTCTGCAACCTTGTCAAAATGAAACGAAAACTGAAAACAAGTTGTGGAAATCTAAAGTTATTCCTCGACAGGTGATAAAATAATCTGCAGCAAAATTGTCTGATTGAGCCCTGACCTGTGGGGGACTTACATTAATTCCCTGCTTAACACAGTTATGAATGACTCATTTCGAGCTTCCACTCACTCCACTTTCAGCACTGTGTCAAGTGAGGATTTGCAGCCAGCAGAACCAATCAAAGCTCCTTTGTCCCATATTTGAGGTGGCGCGACTGTCTCTCATTGTTTGGATTTCCCACCTTGTGAAATTCTGCCCTAGTTGTCATGTTCTTGATAGCTTATTGTCCCATGAATGAGGAATCTAGGGCGTCTTGGGAAAGTTTTTTTAGGGCTCTTGCAGTGTGGTGTGACAGGTGTAAGAGCCTTAACGTCACGTCGCTTACAAAGTTTTGGAAGAATTGTTTGTTGACAGTTGGTGGTATTATTATTTCAAGTGAAATTCTGAACATGGAACATACATTGTACATTGTAATTAAGATCCATATTCTCAATGTGTGTGTGTGTGTGTGTGTGTGTGTGTGTGTTGGGTATAATTACACCAAACCTTTTGTAGGCCAAAACACTATTTCTTAATTGGCTTTGAATTATTGCATGCCATAAGCTGTGTGACCAACAAAACCTAAACTTGCTCAAATCTACTTTTGTAAATTTAGAAGCCTAAATACAATCACAATAACTAAAAGCTAAACCCTTTGTTTGAAAAACAAAAAAAACATTAACTCTGAAATGAGACTCTGAAAGTGGATTATTGAGTAAGTATTTTCCTGTTCAGCTTGATGATGTTCCCAAACACCTCTGTAGACCCATTTATGTTGTATAACAGGGGTTCTCAACTCTGACCCTCAAGGTCCACTTCCCTACCTATTTTAGCTTCAACCTTGATCAAACTTGTCTGCCAGAATCGTTTTATTGATCACAAAGACCTTGGTAAGTTTGTTCATGTATGTTTGATTAGGGTTGGAGCTAAACTCTGCACGAAAGTGGACCTCAAGCTCCAGAGTTGAGAACCCATATTATAAAATATAACATGACAATATCTTGAGTTTAGATATCATGAGAATATCTTTAAACCCAAAAACCCACCCAAAACACCCCACTGATGATGGAACTGGAATTGCAAAGTTGCTAACTCGTTTCTGGGTTTTCGTCTGGGGTGTCCAATCTTGCTCATTTGTACAGCTAAAAATAACGGATGAGACCGGAAGCTACACCCATAGAATTTACAAATGGCTCCGCCCATTTTTATTTCAAGAAAAAAGTAGATATTGCCTAAAATATCTAGATTTTGCCTTTGTTTGCATGTGCAGACCGATCGGTGTATGACATCGGTTCCTTATGTTTTCGAAATCAAAGTAAAATAGAAATCCTGTCCAGGAAAAACAGCATGTATGATCACCCTAGGCATTTCAGGAAGAGGTTTGGACACCCCAGGCCTACATACTTACATCAAATGCACTCTATTTTGCATGCTTCTTATTTGAAAAACAGCAGAAACATCACAAACACACGACTTCTCTCGGTGGTACTGTACATGACTAAAACGTGATCAGTCAGAACTCTTTCTTCATTCTTTGAGAGTAGAACGTTCCATCTGACAACGCCCATATTGCTCTGTCAGTACACACTGATTTTTTGGGAACTTCAGATAGTCTTTGTCCTCACATGTTGGCCTTAGCAGGCACGCAGCTGAATTCTCCACGATTTCCAGGAACACTGTGAAGAGAAAGAGGGTAACGTAAGTTACTCTGTCTGTGACATCCTGAAAAACAAGGATAACTTGATCTTGGCACTTGTGTTCAAGTGAACCATTTCTTGGAACAACTGAACGATAAAGGAATGAGCTTGAAATTTTATCATCCAACAATCAATGGAAATATCCAGCTTCTGCATACCAGCTAAGATCTTGACCTTGCATACATGACTTGCTCCTTGCAGTGTATTTCTTCTGTAATACTCAACAATGCATCAGCTGTGGACCACACGCCTTAGGGAAGAGCAAAGAACTTATGGTATCTCTCCCACCAGCCATTGATAGTCACTGAAGGACCTCTTGAATCAGTCATCTGGCTGTCCTCCAAGCAGGATCATGTGGAAAAAAGCACTTGACTTGGCACAGCAACCCTGTGGAAAGCATGCCTGCCATTCTTCACAAAGTTGAATTCGCCTCTCCCAGTTCCGTTTCTTCAAAATAAAAGTCTAACGGCAGAATTGAGGTGCTGCTGAATGGCTGCATAACACGAATAGATTTTGTGAATCTGCTATATTTAATTGAGCTGTGAAGGCATAGTTCACCCAAAAAAATGCAAATTCTCTTATCGTTTACTTACCCTCAGTTGGTTCCAAAAGGTTCTGAGCTGCTTTCTTCTGTTGAACATAAAATAACATATTTTGAAGAATGGTGGTAACAAAAAGCCATTGACTTCCAATTTAAATGGCTCCTTTTACTTGCCTTATCTGATTTAAATTGAACTCTTTTCAAGTGCATTCACACAGGTGTCCTTTCTTTAGAATTGTTGAAGCAGATTCACCATCTATAAACACAGTCCTTAAAGACATTTTAGGAAAAGCTGAAATTTGATATGCCTGGGAACTCCAGTATGGCCAGTACTACTGGTTTTTGTTTATCATTTTTCTTATTTGATTTTGATGAATGTCTTACCAAAAACACATGTGGGAACAAATTCACTTTGCTTTGTATTTGTCATTTTGTCTCACATGTTTATATTTTGGGATTTATTCTATTCTTGCCAATAGGGTTGTTATGTTGACTGATGATAGCCAATTTACTTATTGCAGAAGTTGAAACTTTGCCACCAGATAATAACACCAGATCCCATGACAGCTAAAATCTGCCTACATGGGACAGACGTAGGCAATAAAGTGAACATCGAAAATCATTTGAAATTTGAGTCAGCAGTTTGACTTCTATAGTATTTTGTGACACCACTCATGTCCCGTGTGGACACAGTGTCACCTTGGTTCTGCTTTGTTTCACAGAACTAATCGTTGCCTGGGTTGCGTAGGCTATGTATGTGTGAGGCGGGGTTATCAAGATAGGGGCAAGATTCTTTTGGGGTAGGGCCGTGTTTGTTTTGGTTATTTCAAATATCAACATTGGCTTCCAGAAACCACTTACCCTGCCATTAATGGCAAGAAAAGCCACTTATAGTCTGACTGAAAGCGACATTGTATGAGGTGTTCCTTGAAGGTTTCCATTGAGGTTTTGCAATATACATATATATATCCTTTTTAGAATTGCATGAGAACCCACCTTATGTGAGCGTAAAGATGTTTGCTATAAATGGGAGTTTTTGCAAAATCAATGTTTCCATTGGCTGCATTTTCCTTTCACGACTTGTTTTAATATGATCATGTTATTATAGTGTTCACATATTGGAATGCTTGGGTAAGATTGCGCAACATTAGAGTCTTTTATTTGTGCTACCTTCATTTATTACTCATTTTCATCACTTTGGCTTTATTTTCTGGCACTGACTCATTCATGGAACTAGGCATCCAATCAGAGCTCTCACTTTCCCAGAATGTTTGCAATTGCCGGTCGCTATCTTCAGTGTTCAGTGGTGGTTGATGTTGTGTTGCAATGTGGTTTCTGAGAGGTTAGTTGCTAGGTGGGTAGTAGTAGTTTTCTGGCTAGTTGGCTAGAAGTGGTTCCTAAGGTGTTATAGGTAGTTTCCTGGGTGTTGCTATGTGTGGTTTGCCAGGCAGGGTGGTTACCAGTGCGTTTTTTAAAGACTATTTAAGGGATTTTCACACTAAAAACAAATTCCATGAATTGGAAGTGAGAGTCCATTAGGAAAAATGGCAGCAACTACGCATATCTTTGGGGTACATGATATTCTTGTCTTCACTCAGTAGAGTAGCAAAATGCCAAAAATGTGTCTTTTTAACCCATCCAAGGGTGCAATGAGTTTCCCAGCATGTATACTAATATCGTTAGTGGCAGTGCATGTCTGGCTCTGTGGCTTGACAGATGTACTGAAGTAGGGAAATAATTGTTGTGGTTCAGCAAATGACATGTTATTTTTCTGCCGGCTATTGAGCACATGTTCCCTGTTTTGTTTTTGGTGAGGAGCATGCTAACGCCGGACTGGGCCATTAAGCTGTATTACATCCACTGTGTTTGAACAGGAGTTGTTTTCGTGTGCTGGAGTCACAGGGTTCAGAGGGATGGAAACAGTGTATCCCCTCAGGATCATATGTCATAAAATATGGTCCAAATTTGGAAACTCAAAACTCATTCTCATGGAGTTTGTGTTGGTTATTTGGCATTTAGCAGATGCTCTTTATCCAGTACGCAGCGCAGTAATCAGAGAGACAGTCCCCCGGGGCTCAAGAACACAATGGTGATGGACAACCTTTGTGTGACCAGCTCAAATCCTTCATTTCTAGACTTCTAGCTGAGTTTTTTAGCTGATCTGTGATTAGATACAATTTGATTTGTTTCTATTTTCTCAGTAAAAAGTATTAATGTTTGCTAGAAGAAGATGCGATTGGTTCCTACCTGTGCCAAACTTGCCAGCACTGAATTAGCTTGCTGTACATTTTTTGCATGGATGCTGTAGGTAGTTGTTCAGCTATAGTCAGTGTTTTTAACACAGTCAGTGCTAGGTTATTCTCACAGTGTCTTTACATTGGTTGTGTTTCAGCAAATGAATATGTTGAGTTTTCTACATGGTTTCAAAGGCATTGCTATTCCGTTTATAAGGTGTTCACTGTGGTTGCTAAAGTGTTCTGATTGTTTTAATGTTGTTTTGTGGTTGCAATGGTGGTTGTTAAGGTGTTCGGAGTGTATTACAACACATGACTTTGTGGTTGATAGAGTTTTTTGGATGGGTATTATGTTGCTAAGTGGTTGCCACATTGTTATTATGTGTTCTGATTGTATTTTGGCACATAGATGAAGCATCTTGAGTGTTAATCAGTCTCACATATTTAACGAGGTGGCTAATTCGTACAAATTTGTATGACCTCAATCATACGTATTTTACGAGTTGGCAATTTGTATGAATCTGCACGAATGGCCAACACCTAACCCCACCCCTAAACCTCTCGCTACTCGGGTTTAGACAAATTGTGAGGTTGTACGAATTAGCATGAATTTGCCACCTTGTGCGAATACAAACGAACTGGTCGTGAGACCAATGTTGTGGTTGGTAGGACATCAATGTGTGTTAGTTAAGTGCTTTAATGATTTGCTGTATTGTTCCTGGAGCGGTTGCCAAGGCATTATTATGAAGATTATAAGTTGTTCTGTGTGGTTGCTAGGGTGTGTTTTAGCGCATTACAGTGTGGTTGCTTAAAGGTTTTGGTTGGTTGCCAGGGTGGTGCCAGGTAGCAAATAAGATGTTCTGGATACCCTCTATGGTTGATGGTTGGCAGAGTGTTACATCCTACAGTAGGACAGTGCGATGCCGTTTATTTAGGTATTTTTGGTGGTTGCATGAGCATTTACTAAAGTGATCTAGTGATCTAATTTAGCACTTTGCTGTTTGGCTCATTTATATTTTGTTGAAAGAGAAACAACATAAGTTTTGGACTTTATACTGACATTATCGACGTGGATGAAACTTCATGCAAAATGCAAACAAATGGTCGGTTACTGACGTTACTGAAAAAATACAAATACTTTGCTCTGTCATTATTCATTCATTTCTGATAAGTCATTTATTGGTTGGTTGACTGATTAGTTTGTTTATTCATTTATTTGTTTGTTGGTGGTAAAATGAGCATTATTCATTCATTTCTGTTTTAAAAGGAGAAGTGCTTAAGAAATCCCAGCTAAAAACACAGGATTCTCTCTGCTGTGAGCTACGAGGTGGACATTTCAACAAATAATTACATTAACTGCAACGTAAGGTAGAATTACAAATTGGTTGCCAACTGAAGCTATCAAATGTACTGTGCTTTTGTTGACTTATTAATGCACTTTAAGTCCTGGTATAGTCTAGTGTTGCAGTATTATATCATAGCCTCCTGGGTTCAGGAATGCAAACAAGACCGCTCTTTATTACTGATCTCGAGTAATAATTTTATCATGGCATTCAAAACCTGAGTCATGCTGCTATACGGGTCCCACGTTTATCAATTTCACTGTACTTGTTTCAACAAAGAGTCTGCATAAAGTTTCAGTTTGAAATAAACCTCTTTTTATTTGTCCCATAAATATAGCAAACGAAGGTTTAAACTGCAAGAAAGATTTTATAGCTAGCTGTCTGTACACTACAGTTAAATGCCAATACATTTTTCTTTCTTTTATTTTCTTCTGGTGACCTGGAGATTTTTTAAAGATCTTATACAATTCATATATGCTAGTTCACTACAATTCAGTTCACTTTTACCAAATTATACATTTTTCTATAATGGAGCTAGCTTAGTAAATAAACATAAATACATAAATATTCAGTCTTATTAAATAAACAATTCAATTAAATGAATGTCATAAATGTAATTGAATTTAATTTTATTTTTATTAACTTGCATTAATTCTGTTATTAATTGTTTTTGTATAGTAAAACTGTGTTATTTAATCTGTAAAGTTGTATAAATCATATTTATAGTAATACAACTTGCCATTTATAATAATAAAAAAATACACTGACTGCAATGTCTTTTTTTTATTATTTATTTGCTTGCGTGTTTGGTAGCATTACATGTTTTTATTTTTTATTTTTTAAAACACATTTTAACTTTTGTGAGGGGAAATGCATTATATGTTGTTTATATATATACTGTATAATTATTATAATCAGAATGTTTATCCGTCATTCCTTTAGGTTTTTAAATTCAAATGTTTCATTGCTTCTGTTTTATGTGTTTTTGGGTTGATTTCTATGTACTTTGGTCAGTCTTGTTTTTAAACAGGCTTTATAAATAAATGCACTTTATATGTATATACTGTATATAATATTTAATTCCCTTTTTAATAATGTAAAAAAATATTTATATAATAATTTTATAATTTGCTTTTAAATTGTCCATGTAAATCTTCAATCTTGCATCACTATATAAGAAATAATGCTGAAATAGGCCTTTAGCTTGCGAGTGGAAATTTCCAAGTCTTGCGGCTTGTTTTTTTCCATCTTATCTGTAGCACTGACTCACCCTTTTTATACAAAAAAAAAAAAAGGCAGATGATTGCCCAATTCAGACTTGTAACTCAGCGTGAGTCATTTCATTGTATAATACAGCTGCATGAGATGATCAGATAACCTCTTCAAAATAATACCTCACATACAATAGCTTTTGTCAAAGCTATGAAAGGCAGTTACACATTTGACTTACAAAACCCTGCACAGAAATGTTTATATTATTGTGGCATCTAAAGGAAAAAAGTGCATGAATAAATGGCCAACCATGAAAATCCGGGGACAGGGTGAAGTCAGAATCCTGAACATCAGCTAACAGCCTGCAGGAAACGCACTGAGTCAGAGACATATGCAGTAAATATATTCTGACTGCACAGTGCACATGGATTCATTCAGCAGTGTGAAATTTGGCTAGGTCACCTAAAAATAAAAATCCAGTTGATAATGTACCATTTGCACTAACTAATAAACTAGTTTAAGGACCTGCATGTGATTAGATTTACAAGGATCCACTATTTACTTGATCTGTTTCCCGATAAGCCCTCATCTGACTCGATCATGGGATTGTTTTAAAAATCTGTTTCCAAAATAACGGCTTTCCGTGAGGCCCAAATGAAAGAGCTTTTGCCCTGCACAGATGTACTCGTGATTTCCTGCTAGTGTTTGAAGTGATGTTAGATTTTTGTTTTGTGTAACACAAGCTCTTATGAGCTTCCTCCATAAACAGCAATCAAAGGTATTTGTTCCAATGGCTGACATTTAAATACAGTATTTGAACACTGTAGTCAAAAAATGTTTGATGTCAGAACTGTTATTTTTAACAAAGGTGTGGACTGTCTTGGGAAATGAATAGATTGTTACAGGAAAACTGCGTACAGAATAAAATGGACTAAAAAGTATAGATATTAGGGCAAAAAAAGCCACTTAATGAGTTTTTTCTCATATGTACAGTATATGTATATATATATATATATATAAAATTAGCAGAAAGAGCAAAATCACAGGAGTGCTGTTTTTTGTCATGAAGAACTCAAGTGCAAATGTGATTTAATACAACAGCTCAGTAAATATTGTTATAAATATTGAAATTAATATTGTGCAAAATTTCAATGCAACATGTGGATTTTGTTCTGTTTTGCCAATGCAAATATTACAGAAGTGTTTTGCATCTCTGAGTAACACACCAGTGTTTAGTTTCTAGATTAATCCGTGTTTTGAACTAATCGTGTGAATCAGTGATTCAAAGCCCTATTCTGTTTACTTCTTTGCTGGTAGTTTTAGTTTCTTCTTTCGTGTATAATTTTGTTTATTTATTTAAAGGGGTCATATGATGTAGCTAAATACTTGTGTATTTGGTATAATGCAATTTGTTTTTGTCCACATACTGTACATTATTGGTTCTCCTCTAAGCCCCGCCTCCTGAAACGGGTCAATTTGTACGAAGCTCATCGTTTCTTTAAAATGAGGTGGACAGCTATCCAGTGCACTGTGTTGGAAACACGACTTAACACTGATTTCTAGTTGTGTCCTCCTTCAGAAGCACAAACAAAGTAGTTTGACTTTCACAATGACACACAGCGTCTCCAGAACATGGCGCCTGCAGCAACACTACAGACAGAATAATAGCTCTGCCTTCTTTCTTGAAATCACATCATATGAGCCCTTTTAAAAAAACATTAAAGTTCACCAAAAAATGAATTGGTAAATCAATCATTATTTACAAATGTACTCATTTATTAATAAAAAACTAACTAACTATGTCTGTTATAATTTACTCACACTCATGTTGTTTCAAACCTGAATGAATGACTTTCTTTTGGACAACATAAAGTAATGTATTTTGAATACTGTTGGTAACTAAGCTGTTTTGGACACTAGTGACGAAATCCTCAATTTATTTTCTGTTATTTTTCATAGTTTATGTTAGGGCATTGTAGCCTAAACATTTAACAAAATAATATAAATGTAAATTATCTTTTAAGTTTATATTTTGGGGGTATTTACACAGACACATTTAGTTAATTCTATAAAATAATATAAAATTCAGTACTAGTGAGGCCATAATTGTTTTATTACAATTAATATTTTATAAATTTTTATGTAATTGATTAATTAATTTATTTATTCTTTGCTGAATAAATTATAATGTGCATTTCAATGTTGTTCCATAACCATCTTGAACTACTGAGCTAGACAAGGCCAGTATACGTGCAGAACTCATTAAAAACTAAGAAACCAAGGGTCTTGAGTGCCCTCAAAGCTCCACTTGAACATCCTCTCACCTCCCTTGGACTCATATTCTATCATGGACTCAATTTCCCATCATGCATTGCACACTCACACCTGTTCTCATTCAGTAATGATCACCAGCTGCTGCTCATCACCACATCCACTCAGCCATTAGCACTCTGCTTCAATATTACAGTTCACTGTGAAGTATTGACCTGCACTGCCAATTCTAAGCATTCCGGTTTCCTGTTTGTTTCTGACATTCCTCTTTTCTCTGATTCTGTAATTGTTCGCCACCTGCCTCGACCCCTTGTATTCTGACCACTGACCGTTCTGCCTCAGATGTACCTGTCTGCCTGTGTTTTTGACCCTGTCTGTTTCTGAATAATATCTCGTAATATTGGGGCTCATGCTACAGTATAATATTAATATTTTATGTTACTCTACAGGTAGTAATTTCCAGAGAAATCGTTTGTTTGTTTGTTCATTCATTTGTCTAATTTTTTGTTTTATATAAATAATTTTATTAAAGTCTGAACAATTTATTTTCTATAAAATCTGATAAAATTTATTATGGTGATTTCTTCTGATCAGACCCATTTATTTCTTTATGTAGTTAAAAAAAATAATGATTTATTTTTTTATTTGCAGAGAGGGTTATTGCACACTTTTTGTCTCCTGCTGTGAACTACTGTATCAGCAAACGTGCTCAGCGCCTATTGTGAAGCTTATGAAATATTAAACCTGTTTACATAAAGTCTTCACACACTGCTGGCTTCAAGTCAAACCCTAGAGAAGGAGAAGCAGAAACCCTGGGATCGCTGTGTCCACGCTCCTCCAAACCATTTGCTTTGTAGACCATACGCCGATCCAGTCCTCTTTACACTTGATTGTTGTCCTTCCCTGAAAAGTGAGAAATGCTCTGAATGCAGCAAATCAACGAGTGGAATGAATCTGGAGCAGACGCTGTGGGTGTTGAGGTTTTGGTTACGTTGCGGACTGCACTCATCCTTGGAAGACAAGATGTTTTGTGATTGCAGCATTGAATCTAGGGGTTGTTTCTTGCATTGGTTATTTAGATAAAGATACGGGCCTGTAACAACAAGTTTACAAAGAAAAAACGTACGTCAGAGCCTCAGAAGATGTTTTCAGAAATAAAGAAACTACCTGAGGCTCTGATTGGTTCCTAACCCTGTTCCTGGAAACCGCGCAAGCAGGACATGGTTTAGGTGTTTGCTTGGTGTGACACACCTGTTTCAGGTCTTAATGTACTAATGAGCAGATGATTTAACTCAAGTGTGTTTGATTAGTGACACATCCCAAATGTGCTGCTGGATGTCCTCCAGGAACATGGGAGGGAACCACAGCTATAGATGAAGGAGGGCTAAAGCAGGGCTCTCCAAATTCGGTCCTGGAGGGCCAGTGTCCTGCAGAGTTTAGTTCTACCCTCGTCAAACACACCTGAAGCAGCAATGTTAGAAACCTCCATGCAGGTGTGTTGAGGCAAGCTGGAGCTAAACTCTCTCCAGGACCGAGTTTGGACAGCCCTGCACTAAAGCATTGTGGATAAATCCTTCATTTTTTAGATTACCATTTCCCTACGGTGGCCGAGAGAGCTCAACACGCTGCAACTGCGTGCTGCAGGAATAAAAAGACAACATCTTCATCAGTTTGACAACACAGGCTCTGCAAATTCTCACAACACAGAAATGCACTGCAAATATCACGGATGTTTCAGGAGGACCTCAAAAAGTTACCATAATTATGAATATATTATATAACTTATTTATTAAAATAATTGATTAGATATGCAGTTGACGAATAAAAATTGGACTGTGTTCTATGGTGTGACATAGCAAAAACGTAGAAAAACACAATCACACACACAGGACAACATAGGAAAAATGTATCTTCATTCTTAGAATTACAAATGAAAGGTTTATCTTGTATATATCTATATGTATATATTTGGTGCACTGTGGTTTGTATTTAATATAACACACCATGTTTTACCCTCTAGTTGTCACCATTGACTGCTTCTTGTGTTGGTGTTTACTTCCAGGCATTAAGTTGATATGAAACTGATGTTGTTTTTAGTCATATCTTCATTCTGCACTCTTGTCATTAGGCGCGCTGCCAGGTGAGAAGTGTCTAGCCATGACTGCGTCTCTCCAGCAAGCTCTGCTGTTGAGCAGTGGCCCAGAGCTAGAACACAACCTGCAGGAAGACTTCGCTGTCCTTGTCTGCTGAGCGCCGAGAAGGTGAAGTGTGTATTTAGAGCACCAAACAGAATTGACGATATTTTCAGATAAGCTTTTATCTGTGTTTGCTCTCAGAAACTGAAAGTCCCGCACCAGACCTATGCTATTTTTAAGCTCACATTTAAGTTTCATTTACTGTTCCCAGTGACTAGGAACATTACTTGACCTTCTTACCTTTACACACACACATTAGACACTAACTTCACACTCAAAAAGAAATGTTGTGGATAGTTTAAGGTTTTAAGAGACTAGACTAACTTTAGAGTAGCATAACTTTTAAATGTTGAAGTTTAGGTTAGATGTAGTTGATTTTAACAGTATAACCTCTACATTATCTTCAGAGTAGAGTAACTACGTGGAGAGTTGTGTTTTATTTTGGTAGTTAACATAAAATGTTATTCTGAAAGTAGACTTAAACTAGCTTAACCTTTAACTCATTTGGAGAGCTGTTGTAGTCGATCAAAATATACTTTTACACATTATCTTCAAACTAGTCGAACTTTATACTACACTATCTTCAGACTTACCTTTTCACCCATAAAGAGAACTGTGGGTCAATCTAACTTCTACGTTATCTTGAAACTAGACTAACTTTAGATTGAACTAGCTAAACTTTACACACATAAAGATATTTTTTGTGGTTAATATTATACATACCTTAAACACTGTTATGTCAAGACTAGACTCATTTTAGAGTAGCGTAACTAAGATGGGGTCGATTTTATTCGTTTTCTTTAAATGAAAGTGTGGCTGATTGAAAATAGTTTTATCTTGAGACTAAACTTATGTTTTCACTCGTATACCTAATAGCTGTGGTTGATTTTTTTATACTACACTAACTTTTTCTGAACATTTCACTCATGAAGAGATCCATGTATTTTAATGAAATAATTGTAAACATTATCTCGAGTCATTATCTTGAGACTAGTTACCAAACTAACTTTAGACTACAAACATCTTGAGACTAGTAACCTTTCACTCATATAAATACTTTTAGACATTATCTTGATACTAGACTAACTTTTCACTCGTAGAGAGATATCTGAGTTAAGAAATATTCTTCAGCCAGACTAACTTGATCTTAACTTTACACTAACAGAGAATTGGTTGATTCTAAAATGTAATTGTACGCTTTGTCTTGACACTAGACTAGCTTTAGTTTACACAGGCTTAACTAAATAGATTCACAGTACTCTCGGTCCTCGGTCCAAATACACAAATACTGGTGTTAATTATCCGCACAAATTCCCTTATTGTGACGAATGAAGAATGAAATGGACAAGCACAGAACTCATGTCCATGATTTACCCAACATGCTCCGGTTTGTTTTGACACCCGCTACAAATGAGCCTGGCTTTTTTGCTCTGTTTGTTTGGCAACAGCCATGCTGAGGGTAAATTTCCACAGCTGATAAGGCACGTTGCACGTGTTGACCGTGCCTCTGCCGGGTGTCTGCGGAGCGACCTTGTCTTACCTAATGAGGAGATCCTCTCAGGGAGATTACAGGAAGCTAGACATGATTCACCACTCCTGTCAGCGCCAATACTCTAATTCACCTTTAAAGCAGCTGGTGAGCATGTTCCTGTGAGAAGAATGGAATGCATGAATCACGTAAACCAATAAACATCAATGCAAAATAGTTGCATTCACTTAAGCAGGAAGTTATAGCTGCAAACTATCCATTTTAGGAGCGTTTACAGCTACACGCCGCACTTTTCTGATTCTAGCAAGCATAATTTAGACATTTTGGCTCTCAAAGATGGGTTTTATTTCACCTCGGCTTCTGTTGATGACCTAATAGTGAGTACAGACTTTGACCACCTCCTCCCTACGTTGGCCCACTGACACATAAATGTCAGCTTAGCAGATATGATCCATTAAGACTCTTTGAACCTTATGAACGACAGGCTAAGGTGGAGGCAGGGTAAGGGTGAAGGCTGTGGTCTGCTAACACAAAGGCTACAGGTCCAATTCCACTCGAGGGAGACCTAGGAACTATAGAGTTACTCAGACAGCAATCCTGCCGTCACCTATGTGCCCTTGAGCAAGGTTACTCCAAACCAGGCTGTTACTGTATGTACTGTTCCTCAATGGTCAGCTTACAGCACAACTTTATCTTTTACAATTTTTCATTTATATGACCTTCAGGCATTACCCTTAATAAGAAGTGTGCTTGATTGTATTAAATATGCACGTGTAGAGCCCCTGAAATCTTAAAAGTTAAAACTATACTCACACTCCAATGTTCAGCTTTAAATTAATGTTCATTTAAATAATAATACAATTTTAAAATGAACATGCAGTTAAGTGGTCAAAAACATTACATTTAATTTACACATATGTACTGTAAATTATTTCTGTGATTAGTGCTCTTTTTTTCTCTTTAAGAAGAATGATGGGTAACACTTTATAATAACTACACACTATGAATGATTAGTTAAGCATTAGTAAATACTTGTTTCATCCTTTATAAACCATTGCTCCAACATTATTAGGCATTAATAAACTATTTACAAGTGCATCTATAAATGCCTT
>JAUYWG010000060.1:10895014-10944409 GCA_034779775.1 Enteromius afrohamiltoni | reverse complement strand
AAACCGCTTACTAATGACTATTAATGTTGGAACAATGCTTTATAAAGGATGAACTGACTATTAACTAATGCTTAACTTATGATTCATAATGTGTAGTTATTATAAAGTGTTACCGAATGATGTACTTCAACCTGATAATAATAAACATTGTGAAAATTTGAAGGCTTTTTTAATTCATTCTTTGGCACTAACTGTCAGGGTGGAACAACTTTCTTGATCTCATAAAGAAGAAGAAGGGGGGAAAGCCTTAAAATGTTGATATTAATCAGTCAATCATAATCTTTAAAAAAAAAAAAATGTATTGGGGTTGACCAACATTTACATGACAATGCCTCCAAATGAAGTAGCTTTTTGCTAGAAAAACAACAGCTGCTAATTAATATTTGAAAAACAAAGTCATGTGGTCCAACCAAAATAGGAAGAAAGAGCAAATGACATTATAGAGAAGAGCCCTGCAGAACCTTATGACTGAGGTTTGTCAAAACATATGAAACAGTATTAATTTCCAGCAAATCCTTTCCTTTTATTAACTGTGGACTCTTTTATTAATTGATTGATCACCTTTAATCCATGTTAACCTTCTTTAGCAGCATAAACATTCTGCTAAACATCTCATTTTTATGCAAGAAATAAACCATGTGGATTTGGATTTGGAAGTTGAGGATCAACAATTTTGGTATCTTTTAGTATAATTAGAATCAAATTTAAGGCCTTGTTTACACATTTACCCAAACCAGTAATGGCAGTATTAGCATTAACGGTGCTAAAATACTTTATGTCTTGGTTTCCAGGACTTTGCGTCCAACACCCATTTCTGGAATCCGAAACTACCATTCTTTCCTGTTTTGGCTGGACCGACTCTTTTCTTTCTATTAGAGGCTTTGACTTTAGGCCCAGCGCTCTTCTGCTCTTGCACAATACAAAACCAAAACACTGCCTGCCAAAACCAATAGCTTGCCTCCCGCTGATAAGACAATTAGCGCGTCTCTCGCTGCAGACTCCTCAGAAGTTTTTCTAGGAAACCTGAAGAACATATTCAAGAGCCCTCATGCTGAAATCTGACGGTCGCTTTCACTTCTATTATTCATGGCATGGCAAGTCCATCACTTTGAATTACAAGGAAACGTAGTTAAATATATGGTGCCTGGAATTATAATCGTTATTTTTGGACTGCGCTTCAATAACAACCATGTCATTCCGTGCTTTACAAAGCGGAGGAGACGGATCAAATGACCCATCCAAACCTTTGGGGAGTAATGAGGGTTTTCTTCATTTCCCAGGATTCAGAGCAGACCGTTCGAAGTGCTCATACCTAAACTGTAGTAAACTGAAGTATCCTATTAACTGCAATCCTGCACACGTTCAGAGAAACTGTTGCAGTCATTATGTCCTAAAGACTGAACAAGAACAGCAATACACCGCCAAAAACCCCTTAATGAAGAGCACACACGCTCACGGAAATTATATGGTTAATTGGGTTCATTGATAAATGGCTACATCATGTTCCAGATTATTAGCTATTTTTGTTGATGAAGAAGTCCGTTTAAATTAGTTTATGGCATACAGCAATTAATTCTCAGAATAAAGTACATACATATACAGTTGAAGTCACAAGCTTACATACACCTTGCAAAAACTGTATAATGTTAATTATTTTACAAAAAAAGGGGGCTCACACAAAATGCATGTTATTGTTTATTTAATATTAGCCTGATTTGTAAAAATGAAGATTCTTAATACGGTGTTGTTATCTGAATGATCCACAGCTGTGTGTTTTGTGATAGTTGTTCATCTCATTTGGCCTGAACAGATAAATTCTTCAGCTCCCACAAATTATTTGATTTTCCAGCATTTATGTGTATAATTAAACCATTTTCAATTAAGATGAGATCCATCTTTTCTCACAGAGGACAACTGAGGGACTATTAGCGAAACAGAAGGAGAAGCAATGCATTTAGAGCAGAGGTGTGAAAACTTTTGAACAGAATGAAGATGTGTACATTGTTCTTATTTTGCGTAAATATCATGGTTCGTTTTCATTTCGTACTGTCCTTTTAGAAGCTTCAGTTGATAGTTGCATGGTTTCCTGGAGCATCAGTGAGCGGTTGATCCTTCTTTAATAGAGGGATCTCAAATCATACAGTCGTCGTTGAAATGGGTTCAAATACAAATTTGTTGGACTTATTTATTTTGTAATAATCTTGTTACTCACTAACATTGGATTGAAGTATATTAGATTTTCAGTGTAACACCATGAAATAGCTTTGTTCTTCGTCAGGGTTTCTGTTAATATCCTGTGTAATATTGTTCTAGTGTTGCAGGCAGGGTGAGTTTGTTTTGACAGGTCTCAGCTGGCGTTTAAACCAGACTTTTTCTCCCCTGTGCTCCACATTTGGCACGCCACAGCCATTTTTTGACAGCTCGTCATTGTTTTTGTCTTCATTCCTATTCCAGGCAGAGTTTTTAGAGAAAATGTAGAGGTTTCGGCTAGCAGAGGATGGGGGACTGAAATGGAAAGTTGAAGTAGATCCAGAAGGGAGATATAGAGACTCCCAGCAGCTGATAAGAAACAACAGTGTGAGGGTGGGCAGCCTTTTCCAAACCACGTCTATTTTCAACTTAATCCGTTGAAGCAGCATTATCCTCAGAGGAACAGCAAAGACATTGTCATCACCGTCATTGAAACATGGAGAATACGGTGAAGCGATCTGTCATGTGACTGCTTGGGTGTTTAGTGCAGTGATTTCTGAAGGAGTGTGCTGGTAAAGAGCCCGTGATTACAATAACGTGCAGATAAATGTGTCTCGGCCTGCGAGCGTGACTGATTATGTAAGAGATCTGAATTCCACTCATCAGGCACAATCAAATATCATCAAAAAAAGGGTTTGCAGTAACTAGGAAATTATTATTTGTGGCTTTGCTTTAATGATCTTATAATTATTGTTTTGGGTTTTTATTATCTACATTTATAAGTAGTACAGATGTTCCTCATGAAATTATTATTATATTATATTATATTATATTATTTATAATAGCATTTACAATTGAAATTAATTAAAAAATGAGTAGGGAAATGTAAGAAAAGGGTTGGATAAATTAATAAGAATAATAATAATAAGAAGAATTGATATATATAATTTATATATAATATTATAATAATTAAATAATAAAAGTTAATTGCAATTTTTCTTTATGTTATTATTATTAGTAGTATTAGTAAAAATGTAATAATTACAATTTACATGGTTATTGTTATTATCAGACATGTCATATATATATATAAGTTAATAATTACAATTCATTAATAAATGTTTTTGTTACTTTTTGTATAATTTAATAATGTTTAATTTAGTCATACTTTTATTTTTATTAAATATTTTTTTTATTTATTAATTTTACTAAATAAATTTATGTCATTTATTTATTTATTTTTTAAGTTTGTTGATAAATGTAAGCGTTTAATTTTAATTAAACATTAATTAAAATTTAAACATACATGCTTTAAATAATTGTACTATTTATGTCTTTTTTTTATACAAATATAAAAAAACCTGAAAAATAAAATGATTGACATTTTTATGAGTGCTTTCAAATTATTTATCACATCCAAAATAAAAGTTTTTGAATATATAATAAATGTGTGTGCTGTATATTTATTCTGTACATACACACATGCATGGATATATTTGAAAAAAAAATTACATTTACACATTCAATATATTTATATATAATTTATATGAATATAAATATATGGATGTAAATATTTTAAAAACATATGTTGGCTGTGTGTTTATATATACACAATAAATAGACACAATACAAGTTTATTTTGGATATGATTAATCACGATTCATCATTTGACACTAATATAATAAAACTTTAAATATAAAATTTATTAAATTAAAAAATATTAAATTAAATATGTAAGTATTTCAAATGTGTTTTATTGTTTTAGCATGAAAGGTATTTGCGGTTGTATCCACGCAATGCATCATGGATCCTTTCTGCGTAATACATTACACAAAATATGTGTCTGTCCATTACTGAGAACTCTTTTGGGCTTCTTTCTTAACTCCTTCTTTTAGTTCCCTTCCTGTTGGTCAGCAGAAGTCCAGCAGCAGGGAACACTAGCCGTCACCTTATAAGGGTCCCGTGGCACGACCGGGGGTCAGCGGCCCTCCATTGAGAGATACGTGACCGGCGTGAGCTCACAGGGCTCATGAAGTGCTCACACAATGAGGGGCCGTGAATACTGTAAAAGGCAATGGAGCCGATAAGAACACGCTCAGCAAGAGCCCTTATCTGAGGGAAGGAAGCACTCTAAATAGGTCACATGATAGTGGTGGTGTAAAAATGGAAAGGTTTTTACAGATTGACCAATTATGTGTGCTTTTGTAAATCAAGAAAATCCCAAACTTAAACTCTAGCACGACTAATACTTCAAGCTATCGGCTGGTTTGGCTGAAGGCAAACGACAGAAGAGGGTCAATAAGGCAATTGAACTGTGTCAAAACATTACAGATGCTGCCTAATAGTGTTTATCGGTGCATAACAGATTACAGATGTGGGTCAGTGGTGCTTGAGGTAACTGGGAGATCTCTCTGAATGCAAACGAGTCGTTTCTGACAATCTGAGGCTTGGTATGAAGTACCTGACTAGGACTGGCTTTGCATTGAGCGATGAGGTGCGGAGATCTCTGAGTGTCGCACTTCAGCTTTCTCTCATGGTTTGATGGAATTGTTTGCATTTCATCCCAACTCTCATTTGAGACATGCAAAGTCTTAAACCAACCTCCAAAGCACAGACTGAAGAGTTTGTTCCCGTGAAGATGAAAATGCTGTTGTCATTTACTCGTTGACTTTCACAAAACACAAAGAGAGCACTTTTCAACAAGGTGTATATATATATATATATATATATATGAGGTATATATATATATATATACATATATATATTCAAGGTGTATATATATATATATATATATATATGAATAAATCCAGATGAAATGTATATCATTGCCCCGAAGAAAGCATGTCTGTATGCTGATTAAATGAGAGAACAAGTTCATCGATGAGAAACCTGCATTGGTTACGTAATGAGAGTTTTTGGCTTCAGATGATGCAGAAGAAGCGAAAGGAGACTAATTTAATAAGCGCTGTAATAAAGACACGCTATGAAACCTTCACCTGACAGAAATGTAAGAAGGCCACGATTGTTTCTATGAAAACAGGCCTCCAGATCTCGTTCTACAGAGCAGAGAAGAACAAGAGCATGTTTTATTTCTCAAATACCCTCCCACCGGGAAGAGAAGCCGCGCCAAGTCTAATAATTTCATTTTATGGTAGGCATGCATGCAAAGAGTAATTTCACGCTGAGGAGAAATAAAGGCACAAACAGGGCTATTTTTGGGCCCTCGCATTTATTGGCCCTAAAACATGGCCCGTCCGCAAGGTAGTTTTACCAAGAAGAACATTTAAATTTAGCATCAAAGGAAAACCAACAACCTGGAAATTCCATTCAGCTATCAACAGGTTCTGAATGTGAGGCCGCTTGCCAAGCCACCGGGACTGAGCTGCGAGTCTACGGAGCCAGCGTCTGTCAGCAGAAGTGCTGCTCTTCTCCGTACGCTCCGTCCACAATAATGCCGGGAATGTATTGTGCGAAAACCGCTAGTTCCAGTTCCAAAAAAACAACTATTTGATTGTACAAATGTTGACTCAAGGCAGCAGTCCGTCTCGAATAATGGACGCTCCGAGAGGAATTGATTGAGGAAAACGCAGGCCTATCTTTAATGCAAAAAAACAGCAATAAATGAAAACACTTGAACGCGGCCCTCGAATCTATAAAGCTCTTTTGTTCTTTTCCAGTGTTGTTGGACTAAAGATAGCGAGCTAAAAATAGCAAACCGTGTCTTAAGAGCGCTGTAAACCGAACCTATGAAAATGTCACACCGCGACAACTGCTCGTTTGTGTGAGAAACATGGAGATTTACACGTCTGACAGATGCTGTTATCTGAAGCTTTTAGTGCTTTGATGAAAGTGCAATGAAATTCTCGTATCTATTTAGTTCAACCACAGTAACCCCGTACCAAAACATAGCACACTTTATTAAGTCTAGTTTTTATTTATACATGTATATAAATATTAGTGTACTAGTAGTGTACTATTTCAGTACTCCTTGGCTCATTTTCTAGTATATAAAAGTATACTTTATAACAGTAGTAAATGTTGAGTACACAATTACTTTACATCAAAGTTTTTAGCTTGAACTGGGATACAGTATATATACACACACACACATATATGCTGAAAAAAGACTCTCAGCTGGATGCTGTACAATATAGTTGAAACACAGATGAAGTCGATCAACAGCCCAAAGCTTGACAGTCATTGTTACCTCTTCATCGGTTGACATTTCAATTATGTTACAAACCTATTTTGAAGTTATCAAGGATTAAAGTATGTGATCAAAGACATCATAGCTATGAACATTTCTGTGCCTTATTAATTCTACTGGGGGAAAAAATACTTATAACAAGCGGTGGGACACTTTGTTAAACCTTCCAGTGACCTGTTTAGTACTAATTTGAGCAAATAATTGGACAGATGGCCGGGACAAGTGCCCAGTGGCTTCTTTGATTGGGTCCAGAATGTTCCAGAATGTGTTTTTTTTTAAGTCAATTAGTCCTCTGATGAGGCATGAGAGGAATTCGGATTCATTAAAGTGATTAGGTTATGTCCTTTACCCTAAATCTGATTTGTCATACATTTATATTGGAGAGTAAAGTTCCCTTTAGTGAAAAATAAGGTAATTTGTAGTTCTAATGTATTAAATTGGTTGCTTCGAAGTTGCCTTGGCATATCGAGTGCTGCAACAATGGAGTATTGTTAGAAAGCAGTTCCGTTTTAGCACTTCCAGTTCAATTGAGGGTTTTAGATTAAATGGCAGAATTAAGGTCTGTGGTGAATAGTTTTTCACATTTTATAAAATACATGAGCAATACAATGTTTATTTTACGTTTGTGCTCGTCTTACAAGTGGTTAAATAGGTCTATTCTAAAGCAGACTTTCAGCCCAAATTTGATTTAAATAAAGATATCTTACAGGTGGTGTGCAAGCTGTGTGACCGTGGTACACATTGTTTACTGCTGGGATTTGTATTTAGGCGTTAAAATTTTACTACATTTTTACCGCAAAATTACCGCAATTAACAAAAAGCATAAACCTTTTTTGGTCACAGAAATTATTTGAGGCAATCATCCAAAAGCCAATGAAAACTATGAGAACTAGGGTAATATGAACTTCAGGGATGGCCTGCACTAATACATCATCACTGCAGAACTATTGTAATTGGAGTAGAAGCTATATTAACACACACATTTATATATTTTTTATACTAACTTAACAATATATATTTTGTAAGATAAACCTCATTTAGCATTTTTAATCATTTATTTCCCTTGTGAAAACCCACCGAATGTCCTCACAAATTCAAAAATGTCAAGTTTTACTATCCTTCTGGAGACATTTGGTCCTCACAACTGCGGCATGACAAACACACACACACATGCACACACACAAATGACACACTTGAATTAGCATTGATCAAGCAGAATAAACCCTTTTGGGACATACAGTAATTAGCATGAAAGACACTGGGAGTAGTCTGTTTTCAGTATTTTCTCACTGTGATGGCTGTCTGTCCTATTGCTAAGACAATGAGACCTTTCACCAGACACTCAGTTGCATTGGGAATCTGATTAAGAATAGTGGTTTGGGTGATCTCCGTAGTGTCCTGTGTTTAGATGGAAATGAGGGCACAGGGGGAAGTGGGTAAAGGAGGTGGAGGTGTGAAACTCAGACAGCGTTCAGATGATTGATTCTCGTTCTTTGTCTTTTCAGACTGCATCACTTCTCCAGTCCAGGCAAATGGCACCAGTTCATCAAAGTGTCTGACATTCTGCCTGTTTTCCATTGGTCAGGCAAACTCACAGGATTGGTCGTGGGTCAAAACAAACATCAATGTTTTGAAAAGGACACAGAGACAGTGTTTACACTTTCAGGTAAAACAACAAGACCTACAAGTGGTTTGCATATTACACAATGAAAGTACTTTAACTACTTATTGTTTTAATGATAAAAAATACACACTTTAACAAACAAATATAAAGAGCTGTGTATGATTTACAACGAATACAAGTTTGCAGAAAACAAAACAAAAAGCTTGTGGTGAGACAATGATTAAATATGACATTGAAAAGGTATTGTTTCAATAGTAACTCTCACTCCATCTGGAAGTACTGTTTAAATTAAAAAGTATAAGCAAACAGAACCAATGAAAACTGTAACAATCCAGTCCAGACAAATTAATACATAACCCCTACCAAGAGCGCACACTACTGCACAATTTGCATTTATTTGCATGGAGAGTTGCTGATTCACAGAGCGATTTGCAAGCCAGAGACACCAGAGAGAGCTTCGGAGAGCAACAACAGCAGCACAAAAAACACAACCACCATGTCGTATTTTCCCCATTACATGGAAATGATCAATGTTTCTGTACTTGACCCTGTTTGACCCGCTCAGTCTTTTCATACTGATTATTCATTGCAGAAATCGCATGAAATATCATGAGATGCACTGATGCATGTTGAGGCATGTATGCTCCGTCGGAGGTATGCCGGGAGCTGCAGTGGTTCACTGTATTACGTAACTGGTTATGCAGGGGCACGTGTTCTGCCGGTCTTCTGTTCAATTTTCTCTGGGCCCTGGACCACAATCCCAGCTTTTCTTTCATTCTGCTGAATCATAATCTAGTTTAAGCCACTGGAGTCCAAAAATAAACAAAGAAATAAATAAAAAAACTGAAATGTTACATGAAATTGAATTTGATGGCAGAGAGGATTAGAGCATAATGACGGCCTGTGACACATTTCTGGAAAAAAAGGAACTGGGAGCTTCTTTTGACTGAATATATCATGTCTCAAATAAATAGGATGAATACCTTAAAAATAAATGATAGATATACATGGAAAGATAGAAATATACACTGCTGGATGAACAGATAAATAGACTGAGGGATAGACGGGTGGATGGATAGACAGATGAATACAAAGACAGAAAAATAGATTGACTGACGGGCAGATGGATGGACTAATGGATAGACAAATAAAAATAAAGATAGATAGACAGGATTGATGGACAAATAGTTAGATGGCTGGATGATGAACTCACAGACTTACTGTATTGATAAACAGATGGGTGGATGGGTGGATGGATAGATGAACTGAGACCGACAAACTGATGAATGTATGAATAAATGAATGGATGAACTGACAGACAGACTGATGGATGGATGGTGGGAGAGACAGATGGAAAGACCGACAGATAAATGGACTGATAGATGTATGGATCGACTGACAGGTGGATGGATGGATGGATGGATTGATGGTAGGAGAAACAGATGACCAGACAGAAATATTGACAAAAAGATGTGTTCAGAACCATCTCTACAAAACATTTCTGTGTCCCTACTGATCTGAAGTTCTTTGTGACACTTGAAAATGATTCTGTCACTGAATGTGAAGTGATTTCTCTAGCTGTAGAATGTGGTACGGAAGCCAGATCATTTGCGAACCCTCAAGTTACTGAACCTTTCCTTTTAAGTTTTTATTAAGAAATCAACCGAGCCTGACGGTATGTTGGCGCATCTCTTGTGGGTGTGCGCAGAGCAGTTGGTCCCTAGTTTTTCAGCAGTCACTTGACATCATGAGGTTCATTGTTATGGGGGAAAAAATCCACTTTAAAAAATCTGGTGCTTCTGATAATGATTATAGACCAGTTGCTATCCATATTTCTGAAATGTTTGTAAAAAATATTTTGAGTCCAGACTGAAAATCAATGTAAATTTATTGTCGGATCAATTCTAGTTTGCTTATAAGGAGAGAAGAGGGACTTGGCTGTACAACATTTTGAGAAATCAAATTCTTAAACATGATTCATTTTGTGGGTTTTTTAATACGCCTGAGTTACTCTTGGACTAGCTTGTTAAATGTAATGTTAGTCATTTTATTCTCCTTATTAATAAATCATACTCAATGTGTTACAAAGTAAACAAAATCTAATGTTAAATCAATTTGCATAGGCGACTAATGAATGGATGGATACCTGAAAAAAATGGATACATGATGCATCAAATGAATTCATCTGCCCATTTGTTCCACCCATCTACAGTTAGCTGTCCTAAAACTAATGTTCAGCAGAAATCTGAAATATTGTAAACTGTTACCGCATAAATCCAGTGTGACACTAGAAGTTTTAGGGGTTGGTTTTACGTGATGTTCTAAGGATAGAATTCCACTCGTTTGAAAATGGCAGTGGCATCTGATGACATTCTTAACTGTATTTACTGCTGCTCACACGTAAAGGTATGTCAGCTATGTTACCCTAAATGACGGCAGGCCATCCCGTCACCTGTCAAGCCCTCTCCACTTACAGCCACCCTGTAAGATCACATACTGCACGCACAACATGACCATCAACTGACTGGACATTTCATTCGCCATGCTTTGACCCATCACTCCCAACCATCATCACGTCCACAACCTATGATCAAACATATAAGGAAGTGCAAAAAGATCCATATATGGAAACGTCATGGGAAATGTATACACGGAATACGCATTTTTCTTGTTGTGAGTGCTTGTGTACAGGACAATGGGCAGTTTTACTGGGGATTTGTGTACACTAATACGTCCAGAAACAAATCAAATGTAAACAAATTGGTGACAGTGACCTGTGCAATGGCAAACACAAGATCTCAAATCTTGTCAGACATGATCATCATGTTTTGCAGTTGTACGGCGTGTCTTAAGTGGGCTGAATGCTTAGAAATTCTCAAATGCATATTTTTCAGTGAAACTTTTCAATCTTTTTGGCTCCCACCATGTAATCAAATAAATGTACTAATTCCAAGCAGTGGTTCCCGAGGTTTAATGGAAATTTGCCCAGTTGAGTAATATTTCAAATCCCTATCCAGTAATCAAGAAAAACATAATGGAAATTAATTTGATTAATTTATAATTAATTATAATTTACCGACATGTGCAAGAACCAAAACAGGTCATGCATGCTCTAAACTTTCAATTGGAGAAAACCATCATTACATTTGCATTTTATTTGATGATTGTGTTATAATTTACTAGTTATAAGTATTAGTGCAGTACTTTATGAAGTGCGATCTGACCAACAGCTCAGGATGTGTTTATGTTGGGACACCATTTCCATTCTTTTAAATAATGTTATACCAACTCTTAATAATCATTGGCAGAAATTGGAGAGACGGTAATTGTAACCTTTTATATTTAACAATCTACGAAACCAGTTTTGCAGAATTGGTATAAAACAGGCTAAAAGCATCCCATTGTAAAGCAAACTATCTGTCTCTTGCATACAAATTCAATTGAGGTGAGTCTGTAAACTGTGGTCAATCATTTTCATATTGGTTACAATTCAATTGTCAATGCAAAGTCTGTCCACTCCTGTTCTGATGCTTTGATTTAGCCTTCTTTGTTCTTCTAAGGTCACATTCCTATTTTAGAAAGCTCATATGTACCTTCTCAAAAGGCATTGAAACCCTAAAAATAACATGGTCATGCACAGGTCGCATAGGTTTTATTTGGTCATTCTACTGTGATTTTAAGCAAATAATTTCCTCAAAAGACAAACATACGCTCATTTTAAGAGTTTAAACCCATATAGCATCATGCAGTGAAACACGCGTTTGTTATTCCACTGGTTTACCTGGCTCTCGGTGAAGTGCTAGACTGCCAATTGGATTGGGCCACAGGGAGTTGTCCTGCTATGGTAACCATGATACATGTAGATTAACGCCTCCAGTGCATCGTTACGCAGTGATGGGTACATGTCCTGACAGAATCCCTCAGTCCACACCTACAATGTACACTTACTTCTGCTGATTGATTTTTACTTAAAGAACCCATAGAATCTTTTGAAGGAGTGATCCGAGGCATCTTTCCAGGATGAAACCAGCTAATTTAGACAGCACTGATAAAAAACCCATCAGAAAACATTAGCAACCACATAGCACCTCGTTTGCATACCCTTAGCACCATAGCATTGTGCACAGATAGCCTAAGCACTACTTAAACTGGAAAATGTCCAAAGGCCTAATTGAATTGTCTACAAACACATACGAGTCTCTTTGCGATGTAATGTTGCAATAAAGTATGAGACAATTTCAGCCATTGAAATCGTTGTGCTAACGTCTGCCATTTTGCTAACATCCACTACTCACCCCACTCAGAACAAGTTGGTCAACAAGTGGTCAGGTTAAGCACACATTACAAACATCTGTTTTTCCAATGACTTAAATGCTAATGCTGACCAATTAGCTTTCAGTTGATATTATAGACCTTTCAGTTAACTCTGAATGTGCTTAACGCTAATGTCTAGTTGGCTAAGAACGTTTTCTGAGTATTATTAACACAGAATCACTAAATCTTTCATCTTAAAATTTACTGAAATGAGGTTTAGCATGCTAATCTCACTCTGCTTAGCTGTAAGGAGACAAATGATTCGGGGGAAGTGGGCTTAGCTTAGCAAGCTAATACTTCGTACAGGGGATATTGATAGACCTTGCAAAGTGGGTCTAATACATTCTTTCAACTAAAACCATTGTAATTGGAAACTAAATAGGGATTTATGTTTATTGGTAACATAACACCATAGTGTATTAGTAACCTCCAACAGTCTAAAGCTACGTCTTTGAAATTGTAGATGCTGAAATCATGAATGACTTTCATTTTCCTGGGTGAGACCGACATTTACATGCGGAAATGCTAAAGATATTTTTTTCATAGTGACAGAAAGTAGTTTAAAGGGGACTCTGAGATGTAATTTAGACCGGACCGTAATAATACATAATTATAGAGAATCCTGGGTCTTTCTTAAAGTGACAGGCTTTGATCAAGGGTACCATTGTGATACAACAGGACTGTGAGGTCAATGATGTGTTAGTTCCCTACTAGGACAAAAATTCACAGTAACAGCTCATATTGTTAACCATTGCAATGCTATGGTTAGTATAGATAAAAAAACAATAAAATAAAATAATCATGCTTAACAGAAACAAAATAACTACAGTCAAGGTTTTTTATTTTTAGGTGAACTGTTCCTTTAAGCGGGATCATCAAGTTTTGCTCTCTATGAGCTCACTGGAGACACATAATAACGTGATTGTCTGTGTATGGCAGTGGAGGAGAGGAAATCCTTAAGTGGATTTATCAGCCAAACATAGCACTCTCTCAGACGACGACTCAGTCTGTGAACTTTGAACTTTTTGTTCTTCTAGAAGCAGCAGGAATGAAATGGAGGTGCTTTCTCGTGCAAAGCCAAACACATTATGAGAGCGACACATGATTGGACGGTCAAAACTTTAATTGCTCAAGCATGGGAAAGCAATGTTAACTGCCATGTGTTTAATTGCATGTGATCTGAACGGGACGCGCCGTACCCATCAAACTAGGAGCTTAAGTAAACCTGACTTTTCCCTGACCTGACTGGTTTTGTCCAACGCAGCTGACAAACAAAGGCTATACTTAATATTTTTCATATCAATATAATTATACTAATATAAAAATATGTATTGTATGTTAAAAATATCTTTTTACAAAAATAATGATTAAAATAAACATTTAGAAGTTAGCATGCCCATCCCTAACGACAAGGTAATGTGAAAATATAATACTAGGAATACTATTTGAACTTTTAGCATTGTGCAATGCCTACTATTTCACCTCACTATTTAGTAAGCAGTATTCACACTGTAGTGTACTAACTGTGCATTTCGTAAGTTTCTGAAGAGTTTTTGTGTCAGCGCTGTTGGCTGAATCTGAAATCGCCTTCTATTGCCTCACAAATTCCCTACATTACAACATTTGAGCACACTTGGATACTGAGGGCACACTGGTAGTACACTTGACATTAAAGGAACACTCCAATTTGTTTGGAAATAGGCTCATTTTCCAACATCCCTAGAGTAATACAGATGTGTTTTACCATATTGAATCCATTCAGCCGATCGCCGGGTCTGATGGTCCCAAAATTAGCATAGCTTAGCATAAAGCATTGAATCCGATTAGACCATTAGCGTCGCACTATAAAATGACTATAGAGTAGATATTTTTTAATTTATTTAAACCTTTTAAAACTTGACTCTTCTGTAAAAAATGCAAAGTTGTGATTTTCTAGGCTGATATGAACTATACTCTCATTCCGGCGTAATAATCAAGGGATTTTGCTGCCGTACCATGAGTGAAGCAGGCGCAATTATATTACGCCGGAATGAGAGTGTAGTTTTCCGCCAGCCTTAGTACATGATACAACTACAGAAGAGTCAAGTTTTAAATAGGTTTAAATACATTTTAAAATATCGAAACTCTTTAGTCATTATATAGTGCGACGCTAACGGTCTAATTGGATTCAATGTTTTATGCTAAGCTATGCTAATTTTGGGACCACCAGACCCAGTGATCGGCTGAATGGATTCAAAAACGGTAAAACACATCTGTATTACTCTAGGGATGTTGGAAAATTTTTAGAAAAAAAAGTGTAGTGTTCCTTTAATATGCATTAATTGCATTATCCTTCTAATGGTGTATGGAAGTGATTTCAGACAAATGTTACTCACTCAAGTTGTCTAATCAGTTCATTTTACAAAACCAGAGTTCGCTAACAGGCGTGCCACACCTGTGCTCACACTTTTCAGCAGAATGCTAATTATAGCGCTAATCGTGTATTGTTTTCAAAGACGGTCCCTTACTGAGAAGTTTTACTTCTGTTTAAATCGGCTGTAGTCTGAATGGAGTCTGAGCCAGATACTCAGAATTCACACGACAGATTTTGCCTCCGTTATGTAGGATTAAACTGAGCACTTCCAAGCAGTCCAGGGTCAGAAGAGCTAGCAAATAACACACAGTCCACTCCTCAGTCACACAGTGGTACCTGGTATTAGCGAGCATGCTAACCCTAAATGAGCTCTTTTCTGTGCTCCTCCTATCTCTGCTGTGGTATTAACTGACCTTGGAATCAGGGGATATCCTTAAGGATTTGGTTGGCTGCCATTCCTGTCCTTTTCCCTTGCACGTATTTGTTTATGGAGGATTGCCTTAGGTAACGGAAGACATTTCATACGCACACATGTTGTTTTGGATGGTGACGGTTCAGGCATTATCAGCTAAGCTGCTTGTTTAACTGTGAAACACAACGTTTAACTTTGATAACTTCAGCGCTATTATTTAATATCTGCATCAAACAATGTACAAATAGGCAACATCGTAGTCGTTTCTGCAACCATACTGTGTAAAATGATATAATAAAGTCGTCATCAGTCGACCCTCTTTTGTATTGCTAAGGCTAATTTTATGCATTTTATGTAGGCTAAATGCACACAATTATACTATCACACTTTTGCAGTGGCAACAGAAGAGTTCATTTTCATACGTTTTGTAGTTTTTTGATATTTTTACAGAGACCTACAAACAAAAGCTAAGTATCTGGTATTTAGCCCAGGCTAATTTCACAGCTAGCATTTTTAGCCTTAACACACAATTAAATCATACTTTCACAACTTTTTTAGTATTTTGACAGTTTTAAGGTGATCTTGGTATTAACTCTTTCCCTGCCCGGTGTTTTTTTCTGGCCACCGCCAGTGTTTTTGATGATTTTCACCTAACTTTCACGTCCTTCAGAATATTTTCCGCTATACATATATGGACATATTATACGTCAAAATAAAGAACCAAGCCTCTGCCTTCAAAAAAATAATACTAATAATAAATAAATAATAATAAAATAAAACATTATTCTGTATTTATGTGTTAATGTTTTACGATCACATGAATGCAGATAGGTTTCATCATGAACTCAACATTTTGGACAAAAAAAACTGAGAAGAATGCATTTTAATCAAAGTCGTTCACACTGCATGACTTTACAACAGGAAGAATCGCCGACAATGTTGTCTCACAGCGCCATATATATATGGTTGACAGCCCTTTATGGAACAAGCTAATAAGCTTGTCTTGCTAGAGCTAATTTCATAGTTAGGATGTTATGCAGCCCAAGCACACATCGTTTGAAACTGACCTTCATGTAACAAAAAGCAAGTTAGTATGTTTTTATTCATATTTTTTCCATCATTGCAGTGATGTGATAAAGTAATTATTAGCATATATGGTTGTTTTTGTTAAGTTCTGATAAGGCAGTCTGCTTGTGTAACTTGCTCTAGCTGAAGCAGGACACTAATGCTGTGGGAACGCGGCTTGGATTGGTTGTTCTGTAGAGGGACGAAGCAGAACCTGAAGGAGACCGTCTGACCATGTTTGCATGTGAGCAGCAAAGAGGATTACATCCAAAAGCCCGAGTGCCTTTTCAGGTCTAACATTGGGCCCAGGGTCAAGGACTCCGTGATCGTTTGCATGTGGGACGGGAAACACTGAATGTTGCACTTCATTGTATTAAACAGCAACTTGAGTCACCGCATCTGTGTAGCACCCTTATGATGTATCTTCCCTAAACAGCGCTGTGTTGTATCAATGACAGAAGATACCAAAACAAACCTTTGATCAATCACTCACCTTCTCATTCTACAACTTTATTTAAAAAAAAATAATAATAAATTGTAAAAGAAAAGAGGTATGAAGCCTTCTTGGCCACTGAATAAACAAGAAAAAAAGGTTTTTTTATTTCACAATGCTGACTTTTATTCTCAGAATTGTGAGATATAAATTTTTTTTTTATTTTTTTATTTTTTAAGACGCGCAATTCTGACTTTACGACTTGCAGTTGTGAGTTTAAATATAACAAATCGCAATAACCATTTTTTTTTTATTCAGTGGTGTAAAGGGGCTTCCCTGCAAAAGGAGACGTTTCACAGAATGTTCAAGCTGCATTTGTAGTCCATACTTTATTTTTAGTTTGAACTGCTGGTTTAAATGTGTCTTTGGTCAATCCTTGAAAATAACAGACAAAAGCTTAGTGCTCATCATCGGTATAAACAATGTAGTCATTCGAGGTTAATGTAGGTCACTGATGCAACATACTTGCGAAAAAAAAACAGTGTCATAAGCCTGCGTTGTGGACACTCATTCAAGTCAAGCATCTCTGCTGTAAATAAAGGCTTTGTCCAATAGCTATTGCTATTGCTAAGTTGTCTACAAGCAAAAAAGAGTTCCTTGTTGAATTAATGTTTTTTATGGTCATCAAAAAAACTGAACAAACTGACCTAAGTGTGCTTTAAACAGAGCACTTTTGTACTGTAGATCTTCTCTTACTTCCTTATTTTAAGAGTCATGTCAGTTCATGTTGACTTCCTCTCTTGTGTCCTATCTTAGCCAATGACATCCATAAATTACTCAATAAAACATTATTCTGTTAGTTAAACCATAAAACAACAGGCCCGCCTATATCCTGTTATTCTGCTGACAGTTCATTTACTCCAGTCAGGTGTTGAGATGCGTGTTTAATGCAGTTCATATTCAGGTTACGAAAGGTGCCAGGGTCATTTTAAAGTCAATTCGGGCAAAATGCATAATGATATACATTTGCTTGTTAACGAAATAAAATGCTGCACTGCATTGTAATGTCACTTTGAAATTGCTTGCACAAATGGCCTTGAATGGCATTGAATGCTAATGATAGATTATAGAATTGCTCTTAAAAATCAGGGTTGCCTTGAATCATTTGCCAAACCATTCTATAGGTTCTTATACCAAATCATTCATAAAGGCATCACACCATTTTGTGTAAATAGTTACAATTCATTTTTTCAGAAAATCAATATTGTGTAAATGACTGATCGTTGACAATAGCATTGCATCTATTGCAAAACAACTATTTTATGTGTGAAATAAAAAAAAACACAGAATCACAGCTTCTTTGCGGTAATCTACATAAGAATGCTTTTAGGAGCGATGGCTAAACTGCGAGGTTACCATTTAAGGACAAATTGAGCTCACAGTTTAGCTGTGCTGTGGTTAGCATTCACACTGTAAACTAGAGTAAAAATGTGCACTTTTTAAATATCGGGCAACCTTCAGCAGTCATACTGTGGTTAGATGTCTTCTTCTGAACGATGAAGCAGCATCCTCTGTGAGACGTACCTGCATCTCTTCACACTATTGAGTCTAGTGGCTTATTATCAGAGCTTTTAAACGCGTGAGGAACCAGTGGGCGTAATCGGCGCTATCACATAGCACTTTCATCTTTCTACAAAGCAGTCGGACGGGAAATCAAAATTTGTTTTGGAAGAGGAAATGTTGTCGTTGTTGTTCTTTGGCTGCGAACGCGAGGAATTGTTCTGCTGTCGAAACGTTAAGAGGTTCCTCGGAAAATGAACGTGTGAAAGCTCACGTCGAGAAAAAAAAAAATAGCCAAACTGCTAAATGACTACCATGTAAACATGTTTGATGACAAGCGTCGACTTCCTCTTTTCTACTTCCTCTGCAGACAGTGGAAAACTACTGAGCAGTTCAGCTAACAGACAAGAGTTCACATGTTTCAGACACTCTGTGGAGATCCTCTTTCGGCAAAAAACACCACCGCTGCAGGACTTTTCTCTTCAGTCAAGAGTTTCACTGTGTGCTTCGCAGCTCAATAAGCCAAGAATGTAACAATGCTACGGGTTGCTAAGTATGCTAATTAGCAAACTGTATAAGGTGATGCATTATATTTAACGGGAGTATACACATGTATGTTTCACTCTTTATTGAGAATTTCCAGATCATTTGGGGTTTAAACCTATATTGTGTTCCATGCACACGGTATTTTTTGTAGCGTTAAATATCAGCTTTGTGTATATGTGCACACGTCGAATACATGTGATGTCTGCTTTTGTAGTTTATGATTTGTTGTTGTTTTGGTTTTTCTATAACCTGAAATTACGCACATTTAGTTAATTAACCAAACAACTTCTGACCGGATCTGCGATGCACCAAGAGCATGCGGCATGTTTGCATTGCTAGCAGATGCGCTGGAGCTGACTGACAGCTGTTGCATTATTTTGATCACCTGAGGCACTGGGATGCGCACGACTGCTGTTGTGACACAACTGTGAGAGGAAAGAAGTGATCTTGTGATCTCAAATGAGAGAAGTGAGGAGTGGTGGAAAATTACTGAAACTTTAGTCAGACGCTAGACGCTGTTTTGATACACAGCAAAATAAGGCTTTATTTCGGGGTGGGTAGCATCTTAATTCAGTCAATCTGGTGTAAACGTGGGCCAAAGCTAGAGCCGTAATCACAACAACCGCAGCAAGACTAGCTGCACATGCAGAGGCAGAACATCGACTTGTTTACTGTCAATTTGGGGTTTTATTAGTTTTTTTTCCCCCTGAAAAGCAGATATACACAAACAATATTAAAACCACTTGGCTCGGCTGTGCATGTCAGCTAAATTATGATTCATCTTGTGAAGTTTTAGATTAACTCTACTTTAATTCCATCCTCAATCATTTCAGATAATGAGAAATTATGATTCTCAAATGGCGTTTCTTCGGGATCCAGATTTGACCTTGCACAACAAGTGGCGACCCAGCATGCCGCAGTACGACAAACTGTTTAGCTCAGGGTTTTTCTTGGGGTTTACGAACTTAGAGAAAGGGAATCTGCTCTGGAATGACATTAAAAGGGAATGCTATGCAATTAAATTTTCAAAAGTTGTTTTAGTTTTCTTCAAATTTTCATATTCAGTGTCATTCTAATTGTGGGTAAAGAATAAATACATATGAAAAAGTTTAATCACCCTCAGTTCTTCCAAGATCTGTTTATTTCATCGTCTGTAAAGATTTGGAATAATTTAGCACCAATGGATCCTGAATGGGTGCCGTCAGATTAAGAGTGATAAAAACATCACAATAATCCAAAAATAAGACCATAACAGTGCTCCCTCTCATGAAAAAGTCCATCTTCTGTTGTTCTTTTATACCAACACATTATTTTAACTCATAAATTCAGATGAGGACACTTTTTTAAGCCTGTTTGCAGTTTCAAATGCGTTCCCTTGTAACAAAACATGGTACCGGAGTTGCTTGAATGAATCCCATTGTGGGATTATTGTGATGTGACTCTCATTCTGACGGCACCCATTCACTGCAGAGGATAAATGGGCGAGGAAGTGATGCTACATTTCTCCAAATCTGAGGGTGAGTGAGCATTCACCAAATCAGTCTTTATTCTTCAATATTTTGCTGCTTTATATTTAAAAAGGGTCACCCGCGATGTTCCTAGTCGGAGGCAACAACCGGTTTCACTTACAAACGCACCTGTGCTGTCCTTGCATCAAATATTAAAGTGTATAAACCGACTCTTTCTGCACGACACTTTCCAAATGCAGCTGAATCTGATTTGCGTCTTTAATGAGCCTCTCTGGAGGTTTCCAGTTACCCCTGGCCCACTTATTCAGACAGCTGATATTAAAATTGGAGATGTTCTCGTCTGAGGTTCAGGTAAAGGCTGTCCAGCTCAAAGGGCCCGAGGTGCTGCGATGGTTCCTCTTACCTATCAGTGTCACTCACGTCTTTGGCAGGACTCCAGATCCTCCAGATAAGCTAAAGAGGAAGCACTCTGGCATTCACTCTGACGTATTTCACTGAAATTTCGCTTATTTTTCATACACTAAGACCACTGTATGGAAGCACAAGTATTGTCACAGCAGTGCCTGTACACAGATGGGCCAGTGGTGGCGCTGCTGAGGAGCGAGGCGATGCGCCGCGGCAGTGATGCGCGTTGGAGGCGCGCTTTTCTGAACCCAGGAAGCGGGCGCTTTAAGAAGACGCGCTGCTGCTGCGGACGGGAGGCAGGCCGGTGTTTTTCCACAACTGATGTCTAATGGTCACCCATGTTGAGAGACAAAGGTCAGGAAAAAAAGCTCATAAACTAAATTTACCGCTAGCGCTGTTATTCAGCACCGAGCCGTCGCACAATACAGAAGGGACAAGAACGTTTCCAAGGAATTAAAGGAGATAAACATTAAAGGTAACGTTATATCTCATGTTTGCTCTTTGGGTTCTAGTATCGCGCACGCATGTTTTATTGCCAATTTTCCTCAATTTACAACGTTTTCACAATCTTTTAAAACATTTTTTCTCAACATCACCTAACATTCAGCAGCTCGTCTCAGTTGTCACACACGCTGAAAAGAGTTTGTTCAGGGATCCAGGAAGTACTTTAACAGTTTATTTAGCAGATTCTGTCTATTGGCATTAGGCTGTTTGAACACGCGCTTCAGTAATAGAGCCGTGTGATATGTAATAAAGAAAAATATATGAGTGCATTGTTTTGTTTTTGTGATTCATGATGATTAGACGGGCTCTTAAGGAGCAGTTCTGTGCTGCTCACAGCGTTTGTGTTGATGCTGTCACTTGTCATTGAGTTTCTCACACTCCCACTCTAGACTAATATAACCGAGTGCTGACTGCATGGAGTTAAGAATAGACCGCTTGACGTCCCTCGATGAAAACATGTATCACCGAGGGCTTCAAAAGCACCAGTTTAACCGGAGATACAAGCGTCTCGCGGGTCAGATACAAATGAACATTTCAGATGCGACCGCGGAACGCTGCGTCAACAACCTGTTGGATGCGTCCTCAAGAAAAACCTTTCGCGAAAGTTAGCGATACGGATTCGGCTCCTCGAAGAAATCGGATGTCGGTTTGGTGACGTTGGTCTTGTACGCGTCTTTGGCGACGGTTCACGCGAGGACGCAGAGAAAAGCGAAACGAAGTGGAACTAAAAACAATTTGGGGGGCGTTAAGATAGAGGACGCTTCTCCGTGTAAACACTCTTTAGACGCTTCTGAGAATGTCGTCGGCGTCCCAAGTCTTATAAAAACGTCTCGAGGCACGTGCGTTCACGAAATCGACACGCTTTATTAAAAAACGCGATGCTAAGCAACGAGAGGCTGCGAACCGGCCGCATACAGGAGCTCTTAGTACGAACCGGCATCCTAATGAACGACCAGCAGGTTCACCTCATAGAGAAGTCTGCTTTGGCTTGTGCGGAAGTCAGGCAGCTCACTTGCTCAAACACAATACAGGATACAGCGTTTAGGTTTCCGTGCACACGCCAGCTTGAATACCCCGTACACCGATAAGGGTAACAGACACAGTGCATTTGGGACCGATGCCATTTAGTGAGGGCGAAAAGAGCTAAAATGTTATTCAGCGTGCCGTCTATATCTTGGTGTGCCATAAAAGAAAACTGCAAATATATGAGCCTATCAGCTGCTTTTTAATTGATGTCAATAAAAAGTAAGACTTGTTAACAAAGGCCATACTGTGCCATGACTGCCAACAAAACAGCTCTGCCCAGAATTTAGTTTACCGCTTTAGACTTTGAGCTTGTCCAGCATTCTTTTTTTTTCTTCTTTTTTTTTGAGGCAAATTGAGCAGGCTGAATAATGCAAATGTTGAATTCAGTACAGTTTCCTAAAAAATTAACAATATGAAAAAGAGGACAGATAGCAGAACAGCACACTTTCTTAATGCAGTTCACTGACCTGATTCACTTTTAAATATATATTTCTTTTTTTTGCATCAAGCATGTACTGTATTTGGATTTTTGAGACTCTCTCTCTCTCTCTCTTTTATAATAGTGTCTTCAGCTTTCCACTTGTTGTTTTGGTCAGGCGATAAATATCCCCCTTCAATAAACATGGCATTTGTGGAATCATAAATATACAAGGGTAAAAGTTCTTGGTGGACACTGGAGATCTTTGACAGAAATCTGATCTGGTCTGGCTACTGTTTACTGAAAAGCCAGACCAGTTGACTTGATTTATGGCATAACCCTCCTGTTGATAATTGATGTTTTTTTGGTTACAGGACAAATTAAAAGGTCAATATGACCACATTAATGGTTATGATAATAAACAATAGTGTACTTTGGAAACAGATGAAGTAACAAAGTCAATAGCAGTATTTTCTTCAATGCTTGTAGGGCAACAATGAGGAGCCAACAGTGTGTAAACTTGAATTATTAAACGCTAGCTTAGGTTGTTCAATTATACTGATGCTTAACTCTGAATTATTCTCAAAGAGTTGACACCATTACTTAGATCCTCTCTCATTTATATTTCATAACCGGCATACTGACCCTGAATCCACCGGCTCAGATTTGTTCTTTGCAAAGTCTACTGAGATCTAAGTAAATACCCCCGTGCGACCACAAGTGAGTGCTTTGGAATTTATTAAAAAAATATATAAAAGGGAAAAAAATCATATATCAAAATACATAATAATTACCTCGCAAAGAGGTCTTGGCATCAAAAAGACCACAGTGGGGGCACCTAATAAATGTCCCACCATGACTGCGGCAGAATGCGAATGCAGGCCTCATAATACCCAGGGATCCAGTTTGATTCACATCGGCTAGGCAGTGCATGAAAGCACAATGCATCACGTCATAGATTGTGTACAAGTGGATCAAACTGCGCTGTCAACACTTGACTTTAATGTTCATGACTTCAGTTTCATGCATCGTTGCTACACTGTGAGGTTTACATAAATGGATAAGAGTGTGCTTCTAATGCTCCGTTTATGTGGTGGAACGAGTGCGGAAAGGAAGGAATTTAATGTGAGAGCACTCAGGAAATGTACATGGTTCTAAAATAAGGATGGTTATGTAATGAGCCAAGTGCCTCGTGCCGACTCCAGACCTGAAGTCTCCCTCGATGGTTGGGACTACTGTATGTAGCAATCCAGTTGATGGCCCAACAGATCCCTGTGACCTATAGATGAGGAAAAAGAAACCATGTCCTGATTCTGGATTCAGGAGTGAAGCTGCTCCGCTTTCTATGGAAGGTGCGATTGTGGTCTATTGTTGCCACTTGGGAATCAAACAGACCTAGTCAGTGTCTCAAAGTTGGCGTCACCGTTTTTGCAGCATTCCAACACTGTGTGCTAAAAGTTCAAAATTCATAGAAATGAATCCTGTGAGCACAAATCGCCATTGTCCCTTTATCATGGCTGTGCTGCCAAATGCAAAAGGCTGAGGGAAACAAGTCGCACAATAGGCTTTTGTTACTCGTCACATTTAGCCCTATGCAAATGCGATGGGCCTTTTCTTTGCTTCGCTGCTGACCCGAATCTAAGTCAGACTTGTCAGTCAGTCAAATATTGTGCCCTGACTTAAAACCACTTAACAAAAAAGGCATGTTATTGTTCTTTGACCGCACATCAATATATGTTAAGCTGAGCTACTTGTCTTGAAAAGACAAGCTATTAATGGCAGGAGCCATCAGCTGTTCAAGTGAAACGCAACAGAGGTGTGGATTGCCGTCCACATGCTCTTGTTTGTCGCGTCTACAGCTCGGGTTGCCACAAGTGGACGGCGCACATGCAAAGATAAATAGTTTCAGATAGACCTCTGATGCTTCTGGGGAGTGGAAATTTACCATGCCGCTCGGGCTCCAACGCTGCGACCAATCTACTGATTGCTTT
This sequence comes from Enteromius afrohamiltoni, assembly GCA_034779775.1. Taxonomy (NCBI): domain Eukaryota; kingdom Metazoa; phylum Chordata; class Actinopteri; order Cypriniformes; family Cyprinidae; genus Enteromius; species Enteromius afrohamiltoni. The sequence goes on along the minus strand of JAUYWG010000060.1, from coordinate 10,919,892 downwards.
TAATTGTCTTAGTCTGTGGGCGGGTCATGGTGTCACCTCAGCTTACACTGAGCCCTGGAGAGATTGGGGCTGTGTGGTCAGAGGTATGGTGTCTGCTGAGAGAACAAGCCAAACCACTTGGATTCAGCCATGAAGGAAATGTAAGTGGAAGGCAGCACGTTTCATTTAAGGGAATGTTTGTGGATAATGGGAAAGGGGACAAGTTTGAGGTTAAAAAAAGAGTCTTTGATGGAGTTTGTCATGTTGAATATTAAAAATGCATAATTAATTTAATTGACGATTAAGTGATTATTGTCAACTCATGGGCAGAAATGGCATTGCAACAAGGCGCCAACTTGTTTGTTTTCTTTGACTCTGGGCTAGTAAAGTTTTTTCACCACAGTGCTTTGAGTGGAAATGGAAAGTGTTTGGCTGTAGTTATGTAACAGAACGTGCTTGTTGTAGCGAGCTCCTAAGCCCTTGAAATATACAGATTTAACTACCTAAAGAGGATGAACGCAATTTCCTGAAGTCTCTAGCCCTTCTGGTGTTGCCAGTTGAAAGATCGCCCTGCAATAATTTCGAAAATATAACAGAGAATCAACAATTCAATGGCAACCATGTCGTGCAAAAATAACACTTGAGTTCTTCCGCAGTAAAAGTCCTCCGGAAGATACATTTGAAAGAACTTTGAAGAGTCCTGGCATGCTGCCACACTAGTTAGCATGTTTATTACGCCGCGTGTTTAGTTAAGCAACGGAAAAGAGAATATGCGTCTTTTTATCGATTGTCAAACACACCGAAGATTTTTCCTCCCTCTTCTTCCGTCTCCTTGAGAGCAGGGGAAAAGAGCAGGTTTGTGTTGAAGAAACCGGCCTCACAGTGGGGCTATAGTTTGTTCAAGCGTTGCCAAGCTGTAAGGGATGTTGGAGCTGACTTTGGTATCTTACTCTCTGGGATTCATCTTAGGGGCTCCATGGCAAGTTTGGCTCGTGCTTTGAAACAGAAGACGCCAAGCCTGACATAATTACTTCATCCTCCAATAGAATCCCGACAGGGTAAACACTGTGTTACTTACAGGGACACGGGCTAGATGAACACATACCGGTTCTGCATCGACGCTTCAGTGCCAGTCTTTTCATTCAGTTGGATTTAGTTTATGTGCGTGAATGCATTCGTGAATGCCCCCGTGAGCCATGACGCCACGTATTTCTGAGTGAAATGGATATTTTATCCATGAGGAAGTGAATCGATTGAGAAAATGGCGTTTTCAGTGATATTAGGTCAAATTTTTATAGTTGTGATTAATTTTGACAGGACAAAATAATGTACAAATAATAAAAAACAAGGCCAGGGAAATGTTTCAGGAAACTGAAGCGGGTCCATTTTGATTTTATGCTGACTAGTGATTTAAATGCTGATCTTACTCATCGCCTATGTGGTTTCTGGTTGTTACCCTTTCATGTTGACTAAAGACACACTTCGCTAGCAACAAAGAAAGCGATGAAGCTTATCAGTTTTATGATAAGGTTTAATGTTCTATTGGTCATAGCTAACTTATTATACCAAGTGTCATGACGCTTGCTTTTAAGTTGCCATACACGGAAATGTCCAGTGTTCAAACCACAAAAAGTTGACATTACTTTAATGATTAGTTGATATTCTCATGTGAACATTACTCACACCTGAAAAAGCTGCTGTTCTAAATCAACTCTTTGTGTTTGGCCTAATTCTAAATGGTTAAATGTCTGAAACTAAGGCCATTGGAGTTCTGTGAAGAGTTCTGACTCCTTGTTTTCTTTTTAGCATGGCCCAGAAGGAGAAACTTCAGTGTTTAAAGGACTTCCACAAAGACATTCTGAAACCCTCCCCGGGAAAGAGCCCAGGCACGAGGCCGGAGGATGAAGCTGAGGGGAAACACCCTCAAAGAGAAAAGTGGGCTAGCAAGCTTGACTTTCTTCTGTCAGTCGCCGGGGGCTTCGTTGGTTTAGGGAACGTCTGGCGGTTCCCGTACCTCTGCTACAAAAATGGCGGAGGTGAGCAGATTTGTTGTTATTTGGGACTTTGAACATCATTGTGACAGTGATAAAAACTTCATTTCTTGACCTCGTATCTTGAGTCTACACCAAAGATGATTAATTGGATAAATTAATTACAAATAAAATTAATTTTAATCAAAAACACATGCACGTACGATTTGAGAGTAAATAATGACTTTAATAACAAAATTCTATGGACTACTTTTATGGTGTTTTTTGAAGCTTGACCGATACATCACTATCCACTTTTGTTACATAAAGACACATTATGAAAAGTCTTTTCTGTTTCACTGAATAATGGACAACAACATTTCTCTTAAGCATGTCTCTTTGAGGCTTAATAATTGATACAATGTCAGATCAACATCAACCATGAACTAACTTTTAATCAGATAACACATTTCATTTACAGTAGATTTTTATAAAGTACCCGTAGATTGTCCCTTGTATTGAGTCAACAGCATGTAACTGTCAGAACACAACAGAGATAAAGAAAAGGTATGAGAGCAAGTGTCAAAGCCTTATACTGCACTGGACCAACTCCTGGAGGAATATGAGTTAACCAATAAACCAGCATTTAATAGGATATCATAATTGCTCCATCTAGGTGCTTTTCTCATCCCATACTTCATCTTCCTGTTTGGTGGAGGACTGCCTGTATTCTTCCTGGAGGTGGCACTCGGTCAGTTCACCTCTGAGGGAGGAATAACCTGTTGGGAAAAACTTTGCCCCATTTTTACAGGTGAGTTTTTATTTTTTTATTTTTATCTAATATGCCATTTACCAGAGATTACAATGGAATATAATGGCTGTCAATAAAGCCCAATGCTGCCAGTATAGGTGTAGTTACATCAGCTACCAGCAGGGGCAAACGTGGCCAAGCCAAGCACTCTGACCCCTTGATAAGGACACAGAGTGGGGGGTGTGTCACAGATACCACCAGCTGTATCTGAAGATAGGCTGTGCAAGATTTAAAGGTTTCATGTTAAGTGTCTGATAGGAAATACGTACATTTATAAAAAAATACCAGGTCTTCCCCACTTCTCAAAGCCACTAATAATATTATATTAAAAAAGTTTAATTTATGACATTGCATTAACCAATACACAGTACTCATTATATGCTATTATTTAATCATGGCTCAGTCTGTTGATTCCTATGGATATATTCATGTAGACCAAAGAAGTAGTATTGACAGTGCTCTTAAATTTGACACTTTTATTTGGAAATGCTTATATGCACCAAGAGTGATGTGTAATAGATTATTTCTACATGGATAGAGATCTCGAATAGTTCTCAAGTAGTCACCGTTGGTGTATTTTAATGTCAGCAGTCTGTAAATTGCAGTCTGTCTTCTTGCCACTCTGGGGACTTGTAGTAGTTTCATTTTCAGCCTGGCTAGTATCAGAGACAAGGTGGGGTCAGCAGCTGAGAAGGGTACAGTAAGAAGGGCAGCTGCTCATGTATAATTGGACATATATTCAACTTGTGAGGTGTAGTGACTAAAGCTAGATCTAGAGATCAGGAAGTTGCTGGTTCAAGCCTCATAAAAAAAAAAAAACAATCACCAATGTAACCTAAAAAAAGGAACCAAAACCCATGACTAATTGGGGGAAAAAAGCAACACATTTCCACCAAAATATCTCTTATATAACAAAACGTGTAACAAAGCTCACAAAAAAATGTCTTCTGACCACACGTTCATTACTTATTTAAGAGTTTACCAGTGAGCAATCATTACATGCAAACTGCTGAATTACCCACATCCCTCTGCCAGTGAATGAGGTGACAGCTTTGGTCTGTTTTGCTTTCCAGTCAACCTGGCCAACATTGATTTACGCAGCTCAAACTCTGAACCAATGTCTTGCATCACTTGCCTCCAACTCTGAACAAGTTTATTCCATGTTTACACAGAAAGCACTAGAAGGTTGCATGGATGTTTGTCATTTATTTATCCATTCTCATGCTTCACTGGAGCACAACTCCTGTCATTTTGTTCATTAAGATTGTAATAACAAATCACAAACACTTTGCACAACTACCATGTGCTCAGTCAAGATTGGCATTGGCATAATGTCACCATTCCTCTCTTTGTACAGGTATCGGGTATGCGTCCATAGTGATCGTTTCTCTGCTGAACATCTACTACATTGTGATTCTGGCCTGGGGCTTGTACTACCTGTTCCAGTGCTTTCAGCCAGAGCTTCCCTGGGCAAGCTGCAACAACAAATGGAACACAGAAAATTGTGTGGAGGATACCCTCCGCAAGAACAAGACACTCTGGGGGGCTGTGAACGCCACTAACTTCACTTCCCCCGTCACTGAGTTCTGGGAGTAAGTACACGTTACTTCAGTAAAATATTGTGGCATGCTTTGATGCCATCCATGTTAAGAAGAAGTTGTGGGGTGATGAAGCAAACACACTGGAGCTTGTTTGCCCTCATAGTGATGTTTTCATTGTAAATAACGGTTTATGGAGTCTTTCACATACCGAATGCTATAGATTAAGGGTATTCCTGAGACCCACAGTTTATATTCAGTCCTGGCTGTAATCTTATCCCAATGTTATCCCCAAGACATTGGTTGGCTGAGTCCTGCTCAGCAGTACTAATATTGCTAATGCTTTAAACCAAATGATCTAGAGCAGGGATGGGCAACCTTGTCCCTGGAAGGTTACTGCGCTGCAGAGTTTAGCCCCATGCCTAATCAAACACATCTGAGCCAGCCAAATCAAGGTCTTCAACGTTACCACTTACAGGCAAGTGTGGGGCAGGGTTGAAATGGAAATCTGCAGGAAGATAGACCTCCAGAAGGAAGTGGGCTACACCTGCCATATGATGACTGGCTTCTTGTAGTGATTTGTACACACTATAGCAGGGGTGTCCAAACTCTGTACTGGAGGGCCAGTGTCCTGCAGAGTCTAGCTTCAACCCTAATTAAACACACCGAAGCCAGCTAATCAAGGTCTTACTAGGCACTTCCAGGGAGGTGTGTTGAGGCAAATTGGAACTAAATTCTGCAGGACCCCGGGCCTCCAGGATTAAGTTTACACACCCCTGCTCTATAGGGAACTCTTCTGTCAAAACAGATTAAACATCATCTCTGATCATTTTAATGATGGCTCCTTAAGGGCTTAAGAGTGTCTCACCAGCAAACATTCTTTCCACCACAGGCGAAATGTCCTCAGCATCTCAGATGGTATCGAGCAGGTGGGTCACATTAAGTGGGAACTGGCTCTGTGTCTTCTTGCTGTGTGGGTCATCTGTTTCTTCTGCATCTGGAAAGGCGTTAAGTCCACTGGGAAGGTGAGCTTGGTTGCATTGCACACATTCTTTCAACTTTAATCAGACCATTTAAAAGCTACTAATCATAGTTTAGTAGTTAGTCAGTGCTGTCAACATAAAAATAACAGAAGTTCCCTGGTTATTGGCAGCAATAGTAACTATAGCACGCCTCCTTCCTAATACAGACTGTAAAGTCAATCAACAGACACCTCTTGACTAAGTTGCCCTTGAGCATGCACCTGATATATTGCTGTATAGCAATTCTAGCAATAGCCACTTAAGGATGGACTTCTTTATACAATGAAGTCCTAAAAACATGATTTTCAAGTTGGTGTTTGGATTTCAGTATATTAGGAAATTGAATAAAGATAAAAATGCTCACTTCACTCTTCACTTGAAGCCATCTTGAAAACATGTGACTGAGCTCCATTAAAGGTGGCATATGAACATTTATTTTCCACGATCTATTTATTTGTTTATTTTTCTGTGACAGTCTGCATATTTGTTTTATTTCAATTTTAAAATGTACTTGCAGGTAATTAATGTTTTGGTGTAGTTTTCAGCCTTTTGGTCAAAATAACATTTCTAGTCAAGCCCAACATTACATGATGGGAGGAAAACAGCTGACCAGAAAGTATATCCACTAAAGCCAATATAAAACTGTCAGTGAAGTTAAGCTGTAAATTGCATGTTAGCCTTGGAAATGTTTTTGACAGAATGTCATCTCAGAATGCTGGAAAGTATGACAGATCTTTTAAAGACCCTGTGAAAAGCTCTGCTTTAGTTTTCTAAGTTGTCAAACAACCTACTGTACTAAGGTTGTGGGTTTTAATACAACTGTAGCATTAAATTTAACCTCATTGTTCTTGCCTCTTCTGCTTAGGTTGTGTACGTCACGGCAACATTCCCATTTGTCATGTTAATTGTTCTGCTTGTACGGGGTGTCACTCTTCCTGGGGCAGCCGAGGGCATCAAATTTTATCTGTACCCAAATTTGACTCGCCTTGGAGACCCAGAGGTAAGATCTCATAGCTATTGCAAAAGGTTTAATAATATTGCCTGCCAACAAAAACATGATTCCACACCATTTTGGTTTCTATGGCTATCCCCTTATTTTTTTAACTAACTAGCTTAACAAGCAAGACTACCTTAGTCAACTAGCTGCAACTTAACGGCCAGGTTGATCTGCATGTCTACATGAACCAGTTGTCTAGCTACTAAATTAGCACTAACTATTATAAATCAGCCATCTTAGACTTTTGAGTAAGAAAAGTACTGTTGCTTAAACCCAGAATAAACTTTGGATGCACAGTTTACGGAGAGAAACCCAAGATATGCAAAAGAGTCGACATAAAAATGTCACGATGGCCTCAATTATAAAGCTACAAATCTAAACATGACATGAAGTTGTTGAAACAATTTATGTTAGTCCTTCATGATGTATACAGTTCTGGAGGACCTGCAAGAGGCTGAACGCATGCAAATATTTGAGTTGTTTAATTCATGTTGTCAGTCAGCAAATGGTTTGGCGTCTTGTGTCTAGGTGTGGATCGATGCCGGGACTCAGATTTTCTTCTCTTACGCCATCTGTCTTGGAGCCATGACGTCACTGGGAAGCTACAACAAGTACAAATACAACTGCTACAGGTGTGTTTCAACGTCCCGGGGGTGGGAGGGGGCTTAGTCCAGGGAACGGGCAAAGTGGGAACGTAGGGTACCTTTGTGTTAATTAACAAACTCCATGACATATGTGTGACATAGGGACTGTTTGCTGCTGGGAGGCCTGAACAGCGCTACCAGTTTTGTGTCTGGCTTCGCAATATTTTCCGTCCTGGGCTTCATGGCACAAGAGCAAGGGGTGGACATAGCCGATGTGGCAGAGTCAGGTACGAGGGTCAAGCAGCAGTGATGGTGGGCACTGCTGCTGCAAATAACACGAAAAAAGTTTGGTCAACGCTATAGTAGCGGCAAAAATCGTCGTCTATAAACCATTAGGAGCCATTAAAACTACTTCCAGGACCTAGGACTAAAAAGAGAGCCTAAAATTTGGAACCTTCATCATCATCATCATCATCATCATCATCAGATAAAAACCAAAATAAGTAAATGTAGAAGGTCTCTTGGTGGAAAGCGGAATTCGGTTGGAATCAACTGCAGAAATGTACGGAAAGTGCATTCTTGGAGCCACTGGGAATATTAAGTCCTAGTCCACTTATGGCGAAGAAACAACCTTTTTGCAAAACAGCAACGACTGCTGTTCAAGACAGTTTCCACTGGTGACCCTAATCAAGAAGCATCTTGTGCCAAGTTCAGAATAGAGGCAACTTACAACATGCTTTTGGAGAGTTTGGGTTTAAGTCCTCGAGAACTCGATACAGTTTGACTAAGTTTGCCGCGTCAGTTTCTATTGGTTCCCTTTTCTACACTGGACACACTACATGGCCAAATGTATGTTGACACTTGCTTCTGTTTGGTGGGTTTGGCTATTTTGCACCCTTTACTTAGTGTACAAGCAGGTGCCTACAGTAAAGTATGCAATCATGCAGAAGGGTTTACTAAGACTCTTGTGGAAGAAGCTCAGACCTGAACACCATTGTGCACTTTAAGGATGGACTGAAACATCAACTCAGAACTCAGTCAAACATCTACTGAAATGCCTTCCCAGAAGGGAGGAAGCTTATTTTTAATGCTGATGATTTTGAAAGTAAATGTTCAACTAGCACATATGCGTGAAATGTTCTTGTGTCTACATACTTTTGACCATCTAGTACATATCAGATGTTTCTGAAAATGGCTCTTTGTCCTTTATGCTGCTTCTAGACCTGTGGTTCAGGTTCATCTTCAGTGAGTCTCATGGTGAAAGAGATCAGTTGATGTAACGGCTGTTTTTTTTAAGCTTAAGTTTTTCCAAATGTCTAGTCGTCTTCACTTTGGCCCTCCTCCGTGGAGACTGGTCTGAGTATGTCTGGCTCATGAGAGGTGCACAAAACATACATCTTTATCACTTTGTTTATAAGACACAAACCTAAACTTTACTTGAACTTCCGTGCATATCATCTTAATTAGGTTTGTATGGAGCCACAGGATCCTTATCAGGGAGTTTTTCAGGATTATTTGGTTGGATAGATTTCTAAACATCACAAATGCCAAGAAGCCAAAAGGCGCTTTTTTGCAAAAGAGAAGTACATTTTGGGGAGCTCAGTCATAGATGCATCAACCTGACTCTGCGGAAAGTGCATTTTATTGTACTTTGACATTATGCTATGCTGGTCTTTGTTTAGTTTTATTATATACTGTATGTGTTGTGCTTGTTTTTGTATCTAACCTCTTGAACAGATTGGATTCCACATGTCATGTTGCAGTAGCAAATGGAGATGTTTGTATATAACCTCTGATGTTGTTCTGTGTAGTGTTGAATGTGGAACCTGTAGTATTACACGGGGGAAATATCACCCTGCTAATGAAACGCTTTATAGATTTCAAAACAGCTGAAGCTATTTTCAAGATGCTAATTTCGCAAGAAGATGCACTGGAACAGTCATTGGACTGTTTATCAACGAACCACTGGCAGTAATTTTGCCTGGCTTGTCGCTTTGTCATGTAGATATTCGCTCCGTTTTTTTTTTTTTCATGTCTCCTTTTGGTCTGTGCCGACAATGAAACGCACCACCGGCATGGATCAAAGTGCGCTAACTGCTAACATTGCTAATTATACTTTCTCCACCTCCCCACCCCCCCCTCTGTTCTCTTCCCAATAGGTCCTGGCTTGGCCTTCATTGCTTACCCTAAAGCTGTGTCTATGATGCCACTTCCTACATTTTGGGCAGTTCTTTTCTTCATTATGCTTCTGCTGTTGGGCCTCGACAGTCAGGTGAGTATCACATGCTAAACCGCTTGAGCACCATTAGTTTACAGAGTAGTGATTGCATACGTCCAGATGCTGTTCAACCCAGTCTGTGGATCTTTCAGAAAACATTTTGGGAATGGCTAATGGCTAAAGCTAATTTCTAGTAGGTTAAATACAATTTTGAAACCTCTGTAAATAATAGATCACTGTAACAAATTAAGCCACAGTAAACATAACAAACAGGGAAAGAAAAAGAACTTTGTTGCCAGCTAATCGCCCATGCAGCAGTCCTCTACTATCATATTTCTCAGCCCCAGTGAAACTGAACACTCTGCTAAATCAGTGTCCGTCCACATCCAAGAGGGTCCGCTAAACTAAGGTGTGGTGCTTGGACTGTTAAATCAAGTATCTAAAATAATATTCATGCAGCTGTGCTGGTTAACATTAAAGATGGTCTATGTACAGTACTCCCTACAGTAATAGATACATTTCAACATGGTATGTTACAATTTTACAGAACTACCAAGCTGATTCTGGACTCACCTCGCCTATTTCCAATTGACTTGCCTTATAGCTAATTAAGAAACCCACAAACTCTGTTCCATGAGCTTTCTTCTTTCTTAACCGTCTTATGTATTCACTCAAAATATAAATCTTTGCCCCTTCAGCTTGAGTCGTCAACCGAGATACCAGTTTTCTGATCAGTGTTGCTTTTCTTTTCCCAGTTTGTCGAAGTGGAAGGGCAGATCACATCCCTAGTGGATCTGTATCCATCCTTCCTAAGGAAGGGTTATCGGCGTGAAATCTTCATAGCTATTGTCTGTTTTGTGAGCTACCTGTTGGGACTTACCATGGTCACAGAGGTAAGTGCAATGGTCAAATAGACTTTCATGAAGCATTTCCCTTTCCATATCCATACTAATTCTAGTCTTTACCACATTGCAAACAAATTTGACCAGCTGGTTCTCCTGGCTAAATAAAGAGCATATCAAATGCAGCTTAGTTGAATGGTCAGGCACCATATGTTTTCCTTTTAGGATTTTAGTGACATTGTCATTTGATAGTGTGTGGCCCTCAACCAAACCCACAGTTCCTGTAATCAAGAACACCACACTCATGCCAGATCTACTGCCCAAGCTCTCTCGCATAAGGAAGAGGTCTCCACTCCCAGCAGTGCCTTATCTCTCCCAGTCCCATGTCTTTTTATGGATGTCCCGTCCTGCTTTGAGCAGTGAGAATTCCACAGAGGAATCAAACTGCTATACTAGGAGATCCGGCCTGGTCCGACAATGCACATCTAAGATTTTTTTTTGCCCCCCTTCAAATCTCAGTCCCTGATTACTAAGCCCCTGGAACAGTGATAGACCCGGAATACTATTCTGCGGCTTGAGCCACTCGGTGTCCCATTTCTTCCGTGACATAATGTCTTATGTCACCCCTGAATGAATTGTGCAACAAATGTTTTTGTTACCAAAAGAAAACCAGTCAAGTGTTTAGCCAGTTCTTGCTCATAACAGTCCTCTATTGTGTTGCCATTGCAATTACAGCATGTACCAGAGCCTACTCGCTTATTCAATCGTTATTTGTGTCTGTTTTTCAGGGTGGCATGTATGTGTTTCAACTCTTTGACTACTATGCAGCCAGCGGCGTGTGCCTTTTATGGGTTGCATTCTTTGAATGTATTGCTGTAGCCTGGGTTTATGGCAAGTATTACACAGAAAATGTGACTTCTTTTCATAATGGTGTACTGGAGCAGGCACTTTTTCATGCATTTGGTGTGCTAGTACTTTAAAACTAAACGCTGTTAAAAAAAGATTCTCATGATTTCCCCATCATAGGGCTGCGACTCGATTAAAAAAATTAATCGAATTAATTAGAGGCTTTGTAATTAATTAATCAAAATTATTCACATTTTAATTGCATATAAATATTTGACCTGAGAACAGTGAGAAGTAAGTTTTCATATGGATTTAATAATGACTGAATGCATAAGCTTACGCAACAAAATATTGTTTATTTTTGTTCAACAAGTCCAGCAGACCAGTGCAATATTGCCATTAAGTGTAGCAAAGAATATTTAGAAATATAGTAGCCTGCATTTCAGAAATTCAGGAACTCTGTAGGTGGGTAGACCTTCTGTAAACTGTTTTTTTAAATAAAACACAATACTTTCAAGTAGGGAAGAAAATGCGTAAAAAAAGATTACGTAATGATCTTGGTAGAATTGCTTGAAAATGACTAAAAGGTGTGTTTTCTGTGTGTGTGCTGACCGTACAAAGTTAGCCATTCAACACTGTTGCTGAAGTTGGATGCAGGACAAAAAGAGATCAAATAACAGTGTATGTTTTATTTCTTGGAAATACGAGTTTACCCTAAATATTAACTTTAATCAATATCTGACCTCTGACTCATCCCTTCTGAGAAACGCTAATTTAATACTAAATATGTAATCCTGTTACTACATGTTTTTTTAATGTAAAACCATTTGGACACATTTACTCGCTTACACTTTCCTAGATTTTTTTTTTTTCCACAGACTTTATATTTTGTTTGTTACGCCAATCCACCCTGTTATCAAAATTATTGTAAGAAAAAAAAATCTAACAAAAATGTATTTTAGTAACTGTAAATTTGATGTTTATTTTTTGTAAATACGCTTAGAAAATATAAATTATCAAGAGACCCTTACCTAGCTCACCCTCGCTGAGTAACAGAGTCATTTAAAATCTAAATCTGCAACCCTGTTACTGCATAATTTCCCACCTATTACTAATGATTATCTTTTAAATACCAAAGCAATAAAATACATTTGACCCTATTTACAGCATTTCTCAGCCACCACCACCACCCTACACACAAGCACACACACACAAGCCACTTCATTTTTAAGCCACTCAACCATGTTACTTCTGTTGTAACAGAAAAGCTCAAACAAATGTTTTTTTTTTGTTTGTTTTTCTAAATTGGACCCTTATAGCTATCCAGTTGGTGAATTTAGGCTAAATTGGCAACCCTGTTAGCCATTGTTTTATTTAGAATTGCATTAAATGATTATGATTAAACACCACTCACTGACAAAAACTCCATAATTTGGACTTTCAAGCACTTCTTAATCTATTGATAGAAAGCGCTAGCAAGTCAGCAAACAAATGGTTTTTCTTGGGAGATGAAGCGAAGCTCTTATTGCTGGCAAATTATTTATCATGAAAGGAACAATTGTGAAATATTGTCAGGTGTGGTTCTTTGTTTGAACAGAGTGTAAGTTATGCAGAATGATTTAGTGCACGAATCAGGGTTTCTGCTGTATGATTCAGCCTAGTTCTGAAAGCATACGTAACGTCTTTGTTCCCTGCTGTCATGACCTTGATTTCTAAACCTGAACGCTTCACGAATATGTCAGTATATGCCAACTTTGCTTGATAGAGCTGCTGCTGAGGTATCTTAAACCCTGCATGCAGGTAGAGTCAGGTTCAAACACTAATATTCTATACTGTGGGAGATTTACCTGATAACGTACTGCACTGTTTACACAAAACTACATCTGCACAATCCAAAAAAAAAAAGTTACAGCATAACATTTTGTAATCATTTTTTTCACTGCCTGCCCAAACAAGACACCAAATAAATAAATGCTCATTTAATTACCACCTTAAACAATGCTGTAACTATGCTTCCATCCATGTTTGGGAATTTCATTTCTGATCACATGCCTCCTCTTCACAGGCGCTGATAATTTCTATGATGCAATTGAAGAGATGATTGGTTACAGACCAAATCCCTGGATGAAGTGGAGCTGGACTGTAGTCACACCTCTTCTGTGTGTGGTAAGTTCACTTTAGGTGAAGAAAGGGTCCCTGAAACAGGTTAAATTAGTAGCGTGCTTATTTGGAGATGCAAAAAAGTGCTTGTCCACATCTTCTAAGGCCACTATTTAGTATGCTTCCTAAAATGACACATTGAGGTCCTTGAAAGAGTATTTTACACAGTTTAATTTGAGATTGTGTGCTTGTCAACCCTCCCCCATGGCTACACATGCAAATGCTGCTATTCCGCTTTGGATTTGCTGCAAAAATCCGGCTCCCATCTGACTGTAACAGAGCTCCAGATGGGGTGACCATCTGCCTGGCCAACAGAATGAATGGAAGAAGCTGTGGATGAGTGCAGGATTAGTTTCCATGAGATCATTTCTGTGAACATCATAGACTATGGGGGGAAAAAAGCAATCCCTTCCGTATGTACTGAGGAGTCTTCCTTTAAATCGAACCGCTCTTTTGCAGGGTATTTTGAAAAGTTGGGTTTCAAAAATAAATATTAGCAGTAGTAATAATAACAATAAATGTGTTACATTACATGTCAGCCACAGTCATGCAAGACAGCACTTTAGCATTGGACACTGGGTGCCATGTGCTTTTGTGACCACCAGCATTTTTTCTTTTGTTGCAGGGATGCTTTGTCTTCTCATTGGTCAAGTACACGCCCTTGAGATACAACAAAGTCTACGAGTACCCAGACTGGTCCATTGGAGTTGGTTGGACCCTCGCCCTCGCCTCCATGATCTGCATACCGATGGTGGTTGTGATCAAAATCATTCAATCAGATGGACCCCTCATAGAGGTGAGTCAGTCGTGCCAACGACAAACAGGTTCTGTACCATTGACCAAGCCAATAACGTTACTCCTGTTACCCCTCCAGAGGATCAAAGCGGTGGCGGCACCCGTGAGGGGAGGAGCCAGTTCTTGCCCCCAGGAGTACCAGCCCAAATGCAATGAGCTGGCTCAGCCGCTGGACCCCAACTGGAACGGAGGCTTGACGAAGCCCACCCACACCATCGTAGAGACTATGATGTGAACGCTCTCTGTGAGAGGATTCAATGACCTGCTTTTCCATTACATATATATATATGTGATTCTATATACATATATGAAAAATATACTCTGTAACTTTTGACATAGTCGTAGGACCAGGTTTACATTGCTACGCATCTGCACTAGGAGTCCTTTTTTTGTTGTTTTTCTACAGAGAAAGTAACATTTTTCTGTCTATATTTTTATCATATCATTATACTATTATAGAACTATTATTGTTGCTGTTATTAGACTGAACAGATCTGCAGTATCCTGAACATAAAACCAAGCCCGTTCTATTTTTTTAAACTTTTATCTTGTACATATTAAAAATCAAACTTAAGCTGTGGGGAAAAAAAACACAAAGGGCTCCGTAAACGTGAATTGCGAAAAGTACACATTCATGTGCGTCCTCCCCAAACATGAAATGGTCATCTTTTTAGGGATAGAAGTAGTTATGCATTATTGTAGAGCTTTAAGTGTGTCCCGACAAACTGTTTAGACTGGAGATTGTGCTGTCCGGAAGAATCGAGCCGTAACACTGCTTGTTTTCAATGCACTATACCACTAAGGACACTACTTTCTCCATATTGGTGCACCATTTAAATGGATAGTTTACGAAAAAAAAAGTCATTTACTCGCACTTAATTCGTTCCAAACCTGTATAACTTTCACTTTTCTGTGGACTAAGGATAATACAAGTACGTTTAAAACATTTAACCAACACGTGCGTGTGTTGTGTTTCTTCACGGTGACATCGCCATCTACTGGCCTGGCATACGTAACACAGCATTATCAGTAATATTTGTTGATCCAGTTTTCCAACAAGTTCCACAACAGAAAGAAACCGCTTGAGAGTGAGTAATTAACAGAACTTAATTTTTTGCACGAACTGTCCCTTTAAGTCTAACTGTTTTGTAAACTTTCCGACGCCGCAAGTTGGAAAAGATGCGTGCAGCACACTAATTCTTAGCAGCCTCTTCCCTCTTCTACAGATGCATTCACAGTGAGCGATTTTTGTAGCAGAGATTAATTAATAGGAAAGAAAACGCAGCATATAGTTTGCGAAGTATATCCACTGTGCTATTCATAAGTCGCCCGCATTGATTCAGTCACCAAACACATTCTGAATTTGGGATGTCAGAATGTAAAGCTGCCTGGCAAGATTTAAAAACCACATAGATTCAGGGTAGTTTCGTATATTCTGTATCAAATCTCTTTGTTTTTATTTCCAATCACATTTGCCTTTTGTGTTAAACAATATCACTGTATTTGACTGTTCTGTTCACCAATAGATCTCATCAACAACTGTTAATTGACAAAGAAAAGCTTGCCGCGAACTGTAATGTGCAATACTTTGTAGAACGATATGCATTGTATATTCACCTGTCTTTCAGAAAGTTGGTACTTTGGAAGTGTGGAATTGCAAATTGTATGATTTTTTTAAAGCTGTGTTGTAATATTTCAGAAACAATGAACAGGGGCCAATTTAAGCTACCGTAAATGGTATGCTGAATTAACACCAAAAACTCAATGCAGATCTACTTACTGTGACAATTTATACTTTTTTTTTTTTTTTTAAAGATTAGAAGGTAAAGCTTAATGGTAAGGATTTTGCCAATGTTATGGATTAAATTTATTGGATTTAATGATATATTTTAACTTGGCCAAGTTAAAACTGTAGCCAATCACAAAGGGAGATGCTCCGTTGCTCTTTATAGCTTCTACTTTGGTACCTTTGGGATGCTTCATAACAGAAAAAAAAATATTGTAAATGTTAATGTTGAAAGAGGCACAATTTTTAGCAATACAGAGATTAATGTGCAGTCTCAGGGTGTGTTTTAACAACAGAGACTGGCTTCCCGCTGTTGTGCGTCTCTAAACCCTTCCAGTTTTGAAGAACAGCTAAAGGGGGCAGTGTTTATAAGTGTAAGAGAGAACCTTTTTAAAGTAATAATTAGAAATGTTTTATTTTTTTATTTCGAGGATGTGTAAAAAAAAAAAGTGTATTGATAAAGAATTTTTCAGTATCCCCCAAAACAAAGAAAAAAAAAAAAAGTTTTTATCTCTAAATAAACATTTATCTTTTAAAAACCTTTCTGATTGTGATTGTGAACATTTGTAGAAGCGTTTTACACCACTGTGCTTCAGTGTTTAGTTAGAGCTGAACTCTCCATGTGTTTTTCTTCTCGCCATCTTTCACCACCGTAAATATGGAGTTTTTGGCTGCCTACCATAACCTACAAATAAAAATAAACGCAGTGCATAGACACACTGTGGTGAACGGAAGGAATGGTTCATTGTTATGGGTCTGATTGTTCTTAAAGGAACAAATGATCTCAAGGCGACAAAAACAGATTCATCTGGCCTAGTCTACAGAGACTTTTTTTTCCCCATCTTTTTCACCATGTTAAACTGGATTAGCATCCCGCTGACAGTCCTGTTAAAATGCCATCAGCACCCAAAGTCAAACTAATCTGCCACTCAAACCATAAACCACTGCAGAGAGAATCCAGACACCTCCACATTCCTCAGGATCTGCCTCCAATTAGCAGAAATCTATCTATCATCAACTATATCCGTGTCCATCCATCTATATCAGGGGTGCCTAGCCCTGCTCCTGGCGATCGACTGTCCTGCAGAGTTTAGCTCCAGCTCTAATCAAACTGTGTCTGTATTTCCATTCATCCATCCATCTAGATCAGTCCATTTCAATCCATCCAGCTATATGTGTATATTTCCATCCTTCCATCTGTATAAATCTACAAGCGTGTACAGTTCACAAAAACTGGATGTTTGACAACTGGCTATGCAACACAAGTGCCACGCGATTCCCTTTAGACCCCATTGAAAGTGGTTGTATAGTTCACATAGTGAGCAAAAGTGATCGAGTGTACAGATCAGCACCCACAATTCACTTTCAGAAATAGCCCTCTATGTTTCTCAGGGGTCGAAACAGAAGATCTTAAAAGCACTTAACAACTCAGTAGAATGATGTCACTAGTAAATCACCCACAGGGGTTAAATCAGGTCCTGAGAGCGCAGTGCTTGTTAACCCAGCTCACCTCTGCACTACTTGGACGTGATGACCTGTGACGTCAGCAGTATGTGACAGGTGAAACCTTTGTCTTCCTACTGAAAGCCTTTCGAACACTGATTTACTCATTTCAGAGCCTCTCAAAGCTATTTTTGGCAAGGGTGCAGTGTTGATTCAGCAGGTTTGTGATCACCTTACTACTTCACTCGCAGCCTTTGCCTAAAACATTTAGAAAGCCCTTAATATCAAACTTGAGAAACTTGTTTGTCTGTAAGAATGATGTTGCAAAAAATTGCAATGTCGTAAGAAACAACTTCTGCAACAATGGTTTTATGCAAGATTTAAAAAACAACAATGCATACTGGAACAAACCGTTTAAGTAATATGTTCCGAACTTTAGGGTTAGTCTACCTAAAAATGGTAATTTATTATCATTTATGGTACATTGCGGTAAAATGATGGTATTCTCCTAGCATTGCAAAACTGAAGCTGATCCACTGATGCTTTCTACAGAGGGACAGATAGCTCTCTGATCATCAAAAATATCTTCATTTGTATGGGTTTGAATTTTCATAACTAACCCTTTCGTGAAAGTGGAGTGCACACATTTCCATTTTGTAAGTGCTCAAACACATTGAATTTGACTCAGAGTGGTGCATTTTACCTTTTTTATTCAGTTGTTTTTAGAAAAGGATATCATTAGCACATTCCCGTATCGATTAGGAATGGGTCTCAACACCAAACCAGAATAGACTTGATTATTGGTTCTCCTTCTCCATTGTGCTTCAAATACGCTGTGGAAACAGCAAGGTTTAGAGTTCATACAAAAATACTGTACAGAGAATAGAACTTTCATATTACACATTCAAAAATACACATTAATATCAATGCATACATTAATCAGGAATTCAAAATGCATAGGGATGAACACGTTTGGAGCTTTATAAAGCTTATGTAAAATCCTTTAAAAGCCTTCTCTGGTCTCAATATTGCACGTATAAAAGGAACCCCGTTGTCTTGCCTTCTGGAATAGTACATGGAACATGTTAAAACACTTACACTGAACAATACCATGGTTAAACGTCTCAGAAATGAAACTGTCTCTTTTTTTTCGCCTACTTGCCTGCAACGTAATGTCCTGCAGACAAAATGTGGTCTACCACAAAGTAGACCCAAAAAAGAAATTTTACATACATTGTTTTGTAGTCAGCTTTTGGAGGCAGTTAGAAGAATTAACTGACAGGAAGGTAGTGAAGAAAAAAAAAACAAAAAACGAAACTTAAAGGGGCCTAGGAGCAAGCCCTGGGTAGACTCCTAATGCGATGGGCCTGAACAGAGACTCTGATTGTTCACCAAAGTCTTGTAGAACAATGAGCGCTTTCTACTTTACTGCAAATAGATTTTACTTGTGCTTCCAACATGGTAGTAAAGACTGCAGGGTGAGGAAATAAATTCACCTAATCCACAAATAATTACAGGGTATAAGTGTTTTGGTGTGGACAAGACCACACTGAAGGAGAAATAACCCCAAAATCAGACTTTTGAGTGTGGGAAAACGGCCCGAATCACACAAGGAAGTCCTGAATGAGGCGAAAACAGGATATAGCTGAGCTGAGCATTGCTTGTGGTTGTTAGGTGGACCAAGACAAATATACAGTAACTTCCATCACGCCATGTGAGTAACCTTTTAGCGTTTTTAAAGAAGTACTTTACCACAAAACGAAAATTATTGTGAGTCATTATTGACTCACACTCTTAAAAATAAAGGTTTTGTATTCACACTGATGGTCTGTAACTTCCACAGAACTGTTTCAGCCCCTAAAAATGTCAGAAGCAAAGTGCCTTGTCCACCAAGTTGCAAAAAGCGCATTTGATAGCTTTTATTCGTGAGGGTCAGGGTCTGTTTCAACTAAGTGTATTGGAATTGTAACCCAACCAAAGACAAGACTATTTAGAACGCAGTGATCCCATGCAAGAAATGGCCAAAATAAAAACGCTTCTTGACTCCCAAATCTAGTCAGTAGGCATCCTAACAGAAGCCCAATTAAAGACTTTGTTGTTGTTTTTTAGAGTATGTAGAACACAGTGTTCCCTTTGCATAAGAATGGAACAGGTTCCCAGAATAAAACCGCTGATTGATTCCCAGACCTCGTCAGGAGGCGGCTTTCAGGAAACTTCAGAGACATCAGATTCCATACATCTCAAGCCCATAAACGCACACAAAGGGTTCAGACACACCCTCAGCAAGTTTACTTTAACCGCTTTAACCAGTTGTTCACAAATGTTCCACAAAAGAATTGTTTTGTGGGGGTAAACGTTTCTCGTAGCAGCAGAATATTCCATGATCTAAACGACACATAACTGTGTCCTCAGTTCCCCTTTCAGTTTGTCAAGAGAAACTCAACCACGGCCCAATGGAGACCATAAATCTCACGTTTGTGCAACACTAGATGAATGTTCAGTGGAGGTTCATAGACTGCACATGTCCACAGAGACGTGACCTTCAGAAACACCGGGTGCCTCTCAAGAACTGAACATCAGTTGGAGTACGATGTGGTGGCTTTACAAACGCTCCTGAACTGATGTGTCTGAAATAGCTTGTGGCGGAAACATTTGTAATATTTGGCCAGTGGTGGGCAAATGACAGCCTGGCGACAGTCTACGGTGAAAGAACGTGCCCTTGAGGCCTAGACGTTTGTGAGGGACTGCAGCGAACGCTACATAGCGGCAGCAGCTTGGTGTTAAAAGATCAAGAGAGGTATGTGCTGAGAAAACGTATGGCTACCACTGTACTTACTACGATAAGCTGTTAGAGAAGTCAAAGACAGGACATGTCAGAGCTCCATTTTATTGCTGCATGAGAGCATATGTGGCCGCTTGAAGGAGTAGGTGACGGAAGTACTGCTAACTAAGAACACAAACACATGTCACGATCACACGTTCTTGATTCTCAATGAAGTATCTTCAGCAACTAGGGTAAACAGACATGGGAAAAAGTCACTTGTTGATTATAAATTTTAGCCCAATCGTCTTGTGTTACTTTAAATAAATAAGAAAGGTGTTGACCGAGAGGCTGTCTAATCACAGAGCAAGCATGTGCACTCGTGGCCTGAAGCGCTTTTTTTTGTTTGTTTGTGTTTATTTGTAGGGATACTGTTTAGGGATCAAAGAATGGTGGTGTTTTGTCTGTTTATAGTAGGCGTGTGTGTGTGTGTGTGTGAGAAAGGACAATGTGCGCCTGAAGGTATTCCTGCAGTGACTCATCCAGGAATAAAACAAATAGAAAGACCAGTTTGGAGTTTGCTTTGGAAGTTAAAACGCTTGCTACTGAAAGTGGAAACACACAAAACATTAAATGTTCACGTCTAATGGCAGTCTACTTCAAAAGCAGAGTTATTTTTCTTTTCCTAAACATTTGAATACAGTATGTTTTTATCTGGAACAAAAATCGAAACAAAATGAATTAAAAAACAAAGACCGTGAGGGGGAAAAATCTATATTCTGGCCACTAAAATAAAGAATTCATTTCTATGTTTTAGCTAAACGCAGTCATTTTATACCAATTCATACCTTATTCCACAGTTTACCAAAATAAGGGAACGCATTAGTGCCACGATTTACTGAAACCAGAAACGTAGAACAGAACAAGGGTTAAATCAGTAAACTCACTGAATCAGTACAGCGCGGTCACGGTTGGAGGGCGGTCCATGTACGGCGTATGCATTGCAGTAGTTCAGTATCTTTTGTTTTGTTTTGCTTGTTCTGTTTAAAAAAGAAAACTGGCTCAGATCCTTTCGAGTTTTGTGCTGAAGTCTTTAGTTGTACAGTTTGCACGAACACTGCTTACGATCTGGATGTTTCAGCTCGTGTGAGTTTGTAATGAACCCAGTGAATCGTGGCTCCTGCTGATAGTCCGTTGCAGCAGATGGTCCGGTGCGGTCATAGTCTGAGTTAGCCAGTGGTCACAGGTCCAGCGTGCTGGTCTGGTGCTCGCGGGAATGGCCTACAGGGTTAAAGTGTGGATGGCAGTCGTGGGGCTGGGCGGCAGCCGGCTGTGCTAATGGGTTTCGGCTAATCACCAGCTCAAGTTTGTCTCCAGCCTCGGTGATGAGGGGCACAGCTAGGCAGCAGTCGAAATCTCGCGTCCGCACGTGGTTCACCTGCCGTAACAAATATTTGGACATTTAGATGTAAGATTCAGCAGAAAGATTTACGACTAATTCCATCAAAAACCACTTTGTTTCCTCTTAGCATGTTAGATGTACTGTTGTCTCATCACGATGGTGTTTAGTGTTTGTGTGAAAGACACTGAGCTCCTTCTACATATGATCATATTTAAAAGCATGGAGTTTATCTAAACAGATTTCAGTGCTTTAATAGAGTGGTATATTAACAGTATATCAGTTACGGTATTTTACTGTAAATTGGCTTAAAACTGCCAAACCTATGATGTTGTTACCATAATGGTCAAATTCTGGCAACCACAGCTGCTGTTTTGTTTTGTTTGCTTGTTTTACCGTAAATTTGACGTAATTCAGTACAAAATAAGTGACAAAATTGCTAAAACTAAAAATGTAAATAGCTAAACTGAAATAGAAAAGGCAACACATAACAAAATGACTAGTACTAAAACAAACATAAAAGATAAGTAGTATGAGTAGTATATAAATAACACGGACGTTGGCGTGTCATTATTATCATATGCTAATCAACAGAGTTTGGTGATCTTTAGAAGTACAAACAAGCGAATAAACATCAAGTCCTGAAGCAACTCTCAGGATGTGTTTTTCTGGCATAACGTCTTGGTTTTGACTTTTGCATTTATAAATTGGGGGGAGGGGGGGATCTGTTACGTGAGATCGTCACACAGATTGAATCATTTCCCCCCAGTGAAGTGTGGCAGATTAGCAGAAGGGATCTGAGCTCAAGTGCTGTGTGTAACCACGCAGAAGATGCAGT
This sequence comes from Enteromius afrohamiltoni, assembly GCA_034779775.1. NCBI lineage: Eukaryota > Metazoa > Chordata > Actinopteri > Cypriniformes > Cyprinidae > Enteromius > Enteromius afrohamiltoni. Next base: position 10,897,903 of record JAUYWG010000060.1, on the reverse strand, counting down.
CAAATCACTTTTTAACTCCACACGTCCTCCCACAGTCAAAGGCCTACTGACGCTCTCATACCTTATCCTCAGGGAGAGTTTATATTTAACCCAGCTGGGCAGATCATGTAGCCGGGGAAGGGAGGGGACGCTAAGAAACCAGCGTGTGGTGATCTGAGAAGAGGCACCTGAAGGATCCTGTCGTACGGTTTGAGTCCAGCACGGTCCGCTGGACCTTCAGGTCTGATCATGTTCACGTAAACACCCTTTTCCAAGAAACCGTCTGATACGCTGAATCCAAAGTCATCACTCTCTGGGTCTTTCATCACAGTCACCTACAATTGTGTAACACAAAATTATTCCAACAACTCAACCATGAGCTCATTTATTCTCCACATGTTCGGATGATGACGTCTTAAAGGAATAGATCACAAACAAGGCTGTACAGTAGGTATAAACATATATTAATATATATACTGTTCATTAAATCATTTCGTTTAACGTCATTTATATATTCATTTTGGTCAGGTCGTCCAGAAAAAAAACACATTCTGAGCTGAATATTATATTCTTAATATCTGATGCAACATGTTTTCAGCTAAATTAATCATATTTAAAAAAGTATGCAAATCAATGAAAGCAAAAAATAACTAAATCAGTAAATAAATAAAACCAAAATAGCAATTTGACATGCTGGATTTCATACATAGCAATAGCAAAACAAACCAAAAACATTAAGCAAAGTAAAATCAAATAAAGAAAACAAATAGAAAAAAGCTAAACTCTAAAAACAAATCAAAGCAAGGACATGTCAACATTACAAACTAATGATTAAATAATAATAATAATAATAATAAGCAAAGCAAACAAAAAAAGGGGGGGGCATGTGACAAGCTCAACATTCAGTTCCATACGTAACCATAGCAACGTGCTCTCTGAAGATAACCTGCTCCGGAGTAGATCATGTTTCAGGGCTCACTTCAGTGTCAGTTCTGCACATTATTACGGATTATTACAATAAACCTTGAGGTGTCAACACAAGGTAGCGTTTATTATATTATATATGTTCAGTATACTTCCTTATCATCTCACACATCATGGATCTGGATTTGTCATCGTGTATTTTATAATAATAGACCAGTTGTCCACGGTTGCACTGATGCGACAGGCTCTGCATCAACTTCATGAAGCCGGGATAATAGCGCTGTATGCTAAACCACATAAAAAGAAGTGAAAGATCTGCCTCCATGCCCTTTCTCAGAGAAGACAAACACTCTAAGAGGTCTCCCACCTTGTGCAGCTCTAACGGTGTGGGCGACAGGATGTCCTGGATCTCCTCTTTGATCCTCCGAGACTCCCAGGTCTTCTCGGACATGCGGAGCGTGCTCTTGTTCTTGGTTTCGTTGAGGAGGTGCGGGGCTTTTCTCAGCGGGCTGAGGTGAGGCTGGTTGCCCGTCTCGCTGTGGGCCTTCCCACCCTCTACACCCAGACTCAGGGCACTGCCGGTCATTATCGACGCCTACGAGTGATAAACACACATTGATCCCTCACAAGCTAACGCTCGCCGGTGCGTTGAACTCCTGCCACACGGCTCTCATTAAAGAAACACGCCACTCTTTCTGAAGATAGATTAGCGTAGATCAGTTAAATCTGATTAGACCGTTTCCATATTTCTAAAATAGTGTACTAAAACTTTTCCAGGCTGGTATAACTAGTGTTACATTACTCCCTAAAGCTAATGCCGCTACTCTTGATGGAAAGTACTGCGTTACTTTGATTGTTTGTTCTGTCTGTAATAAGAGTGCAACCTCAGTCAAAGATGCATTTGTGTGTTCCTATACTAAAATCTTGGAGGCCGTCCTCATCTACCTTTAGCAAGCTCCAGCTGGTCGATTCGTTTACAGTGAGCTGCGACTGATGTTAAGAGAAGCTGTCCTACAGGAAACACGCTTAGAGCAGCAGAAACGGCGGCGTCCCTCACGTCTTCAGGGGAGGTCAGTGCTGGCTTGCTCTTACAGTAATGATGCTTCTGTGCAGTCCCTCAGACACCACACGCAGCAACCTCTGCTCATTTGAAGCATTATTTGTAATTCAGTTGTAATTTTCGTCCTCTCATTAGCGCAGGTTTCTTCCTGGAACGGGTTGATAAGCCCCGTTGATCTGAGCTAGCGTGTGTTTATTGATTTGCCCGTGCTTGTTTTATTTTAGTTATTAAAAGTTATGCTCCCTTTGACTCTCGCCTTGCACCTCGCAGCACTGCAACCCGCTTCCTTTCGACTCGGAAGCATTTTTTGTGACATTCATGAACAAGATCAGATCAAAACTAAACTAAACAATATCATGTGATAAAATACACTAAAACTTAAAAAATACTACGAAATACTACACGTGAAAGCTTTATCAAAAGCACAGATAAATATGTGAAAGAGAGTTCCCTTCACTGAAAAAGGTGCTTTTGAATGTCACCATTACACAGCAATAACGCACGAAGCTGTAAATCTGTAAAAGACTTGTGTCTTGTCGGATGTGCTCCGGAAATCTTTCACCGTGTGGCTGGCTTTATTCTGTTCTGCACACACAGAAAGACTGTGAAGAATGTCCTGGCTGCTCTTTTCCATACGCATTCTACAAAACCTTTCCTTGAACAAACATTTATCTGACTAGATACACACATACAAATGCTTTCAGACAGTTTTAGTCATAGTCACACATTCAAATATATTTCTAGTTAGCTTTCATTTTTCAGAATTTTAGCGCTTTCAGTCGTTTGGCCTGAAACTGGGACACAAGTGCAAGCGTACGCCTTCATCTCTATATCTTATTTGTTTCAGCTTTGCTTCATAATGGTGCATATTTGTTGCACACAGCCAATATTCGTGAGCTTTACGGCTTCACTCTGCTGATACTGAA